>VWZU01007430.1:1523867-1535997 GCA_013397095.1 Sterrhoptilus dennistouni
CCCATGGAGACCAGGGCCCTCTCATCGGCGACAGTCGCCATGGCGGTGGGTGCCGCCCTCCCCGGCTGCTCTGCGGGCGGCCGTCCCCTCCCGCACGCCCCGCACGCTCCGCTGCCAGGGGCGGCACATTGCTGCCGGGAGAGCGGCCAGAGCACTGGGTGAGGTGTCTCTGATCTCCACCTGTCATCTGCTCTCGTGGACCGGAGGGGCCGTCTCGTGCTTCACTCCATTGTAATGTACCTCTTAAAACCTTTCTTACATATGACTGAGCTGTGTTCCTGGTTTCCTGTGCTGTGGGGGACTGTATTGAGTGTTGATGTATTCTCTGTTCTTTCCCCCGTGCCTGCAATTGCTCTCTGAAATGTTTGTTCAGAGAAGGGGGTTTGGAATGGGAAGTTTGCCGGCAAAGCGGCTCTTCTCCCAAAATCACTCCATGCAAGTGTTGCTGCTGCAGAGGTGGGAGCTACAGCAGGCAACAGGCGTGAACGGACAAATTAGAAAATAGTATTTTTTCATGGAAACGGCTGCAAATGGAACCTGTGTTCAGCAAGGGAATATAGAAAGCGAGGGGAATTAAAGGTATATCCCATCAAATGAGGTTGCTGCAGTGAACTAGCACAAATAGAGGTCGTTTTTTGGGTAGCAAAATATTATCAGGAATGTACTGGCAACTCGTGGGACTTTTGTGCAGGGTTTGTATTTGTATTCAGTGAAGGTTGTACTGGCTCTTCCTTCAGGCAGTGCTGCTGGATGTGACTCAATTAATTTGAAGACACAGGATGTTGGTTTGTGTATAATGTTTGTTCTTGTGCTTAAGTGCTAAAAACTCCTTTCATGTAAGTGCTCCTTCATTTTCTTAAATACCTTTCGCTATTCATTAAATTTTAATAAAGACTTGAGTTTCTTGGAATGTATTTTTAGTCAAATTGATTTATGTCAGTCTGGCTAAAAAGATAAAGGTGCTCATACATCACATGAGTGTGGATCCCTTGGCATGTGCAGTTGCCTCAAGTATGAAGCACCTAAGAATTTCCAGGTGGTTTAAGAGACTTTAGGAGATTTTCCTGCACCTGATAAGGAATCAAAAGAAAACCCCATACCCTGAGAAGTCAATGCACACATGTGCTTAGTGAAGGTGGCACGAGTTCAATCAGTTCCGTGGATTCCCAGGCGTGGGTGGGTCTTTCCTTTTTGCGATATTCAGAGAAAATTGCCAGTCTGTAGTTACCCTGTAGAGACTGCTCACAGCCCTCTGGTAGTTTCAGCCTGATCTGGTCAGGACTGGGGGATGTTCCACAGAAGAGGCAAAGGAGCAATCCTGTGGGGCCTTTCTGTCAGAGCACAGGGGGAGCTGCCTTGTTCCCAGCTGTGTATCCGTGGCTGGAATTGCCCTCTCTGGGAGCCTTTCAGAATAAAGCTTCTGTAGACTGACTGATTTTAACCAATCTGGCAGAAGATGAGAGTATTTCTGTGAGTTTATTCGAGATTGGTGGTTAGAATCACCAGACCTCAAAGCCTTCATTCCTTCAGGCACAGAAAAGGAGTTCAGGCTCCCACCCCAGCAGTCAGGGAGCAGATAATCACCTATTTCTACCTGGCTAAACAGCACTTGCAGTGCTTGAGGGAAGGAAGGAGAATTCAAGGGGGTTTTTTGTGTTTTGTTTTGGGTTTGGTTTTTTTTGTTTGTTTTTGTTTTTGGGTTTTTTTTTCCTTTTAAAATAAATCGTGGTTTGTATTCTATTAATGCTCTGTGCCATTTACGTGACCTACAGTGATTATTTGGTCCCCCAAGGGAAACAGGGTTCACACTTTGCAGTCAGTGATTTCAATGAGCTGAAAATTTAAATGGGAATTTAAATGGCTGAAATGGGAATGTTTGTTTTGTTATATAACTTGACAATTTTGCATAATGCTTAATCTTCAGCCTTGTATTAAACTTGATTCGAAATCGACTTGTGTTTTTAACAAAAATGCAAATAAGCCACGTTAAGTTTCCAGATTTGAAGGAAAATTAAAAAGTTCATGTCATCTCCACAAAAGGCATGGGCAGGAAGAGAAGTAGCAAGTTGTCTGTATAGGCTGTGCTGATTTCTGTCTATTTTAAATTTGTGTCAGGGACACATATAATGGATCTGGGATATGCCCTAATCTCAGCATCTATGGAAAATCTCACTTGTTAGAAAAGCAAGGTCACCAAAGACTACAAACAAGTGTACTGTGGGACAGTTGGCATCACATTTGTCATACACTCAGTATTTAGTTGGGAAAACGAAATTTTGCATTCAGCGTTCCTGTTATTTATATTTTAGTTCTTTATTACTTCCCATCTCCCGCTTTTCACACGTGTTTGCCCTTGCACTTTGCAGCCTCCAGCTGTTGTGGTTCCCAGCTGAGCAGTCCCGAGGGAGCAGCTCTGTCAGAACAGCCATTTTGAGCCCCACGCTCAGCTCACCATCCATTGTTTTCCTCCAGAGAGATCCCTGAATACGGTGCACAGGTCCCGCGCCACACTCGCAACTCTTGTGTTGAATTTGCAACTATTTGTTCAAGGAAATGTGATCTAAAGCCCAGAAGCAAGAAAGTTACCGTTGTATGCTCGTGGTAACAAATGAGCTGTTTTGGTTTTGTTTTCAGGAACAGTTGCAGCGTTTACTCAGCTGTTTCTTAACGAAATGAATGAGTTTATGAGTTTACAGTGGTCTACTGTCCATCTAATAATAATTCCTGTTGTCCACTTTTGTCTTCTTTTCCTGCCACTTATTTTATTCACGATCCAGTATGTTGTGCCTTAAAGCAAGAAAATCTGATTTTTTTTTAAGGCTGCAAGCCAAAGCTGTGGATTGTAATACAATGAAAATGCTTTGCAGGAAAAGCTGTGCAGGTGAAAATCTCTGCCTTCCTGGGCTCACTCGCTGCGGTTTGCATTTGCACGTTAAAAGATTGGAAAATTAACAATTTCACTGAAGGAAAAGTGAAGGCAGCAGGTGAGCCTGGGGCAGGTTTCTGGCAGGTGTTGGTAAATGTTGCTGTGTTGTTTGAAGTGCCCGCTAGCACAGCTGATACCCAGCTCTGTTTACTCTCCTTGGCGTTCATCTGCTCGTTCTCAAGTTCCTTGCCCAGTAAAGTGCCCATGGACACCCTGGAATCCTCCTCACCGTGCAGGGAGTGCTGGCCGTGCCCTGGTTTGCGTCTGCAGCAGGAAAACGTGAACAGCCGTGCTGGGACAAGGCCTGAGAGACGGGGGGGGACTCGAGAGGGTCTTCAGCCCCTGGTACTTCTGCAGGTCCAAAGTGATGCTGTGGTGGTGCTTCCCGCAGCTCTGGGGCTGTGCCCGCCCGTGTCCCCGCTCCTGTTCATCCCTGCGAGGAGCAGGACTCGGCTACAGCCCGTTTGGGGTGTAACAGGGGTTAATGAACACTCAGCCTGTGGGGAAAAAGGCAGACTGTCCCATTCTCATGTAAATTAATTTGCCAGAGACACAGGCAGTGCTCAGCTGTCACGGATCACAGGCACAGAAAATGCCAAGGCTGAACCTGGCCGCGGTATTTTTAGTGTTTCTGTGAGGAGCTGCTGCCCGCCCTTTACCATTGCCTTTAGACCTGTGTTCTCTCTGCTGTCCTGCCCTTCAGCCCGTTGTCCAGCAGCTGTGGTCTGACACCGACAGGACCCCCGGGAACGCTGCGGTCCTCCCTGGGGACAAGGACTGTCTGTGCCATCCTGCGGTGCCACCGCAGAGGCCGAGCTGCTGCTGCTGCTGCTGCTGGCGGAGCTCGGCTCCGGGAGGGGAGGATGGTCCTCCTGGGCTCCCTCTCCTCTGCAGCCCTTGGGGCAGCACAGGAGGGATGGGGATGGGAGGGTGGAATGGATTCTTGTCGAGCTGTAGGAACCGTATGCTCACAAGCCACCACTTGTTGTTTGGATCAGTTCCTTCAGTAATTCTGGGAGATGGCTGAGGAGTGGTTTTGACAAGATGCCACTGATTGCTTTCTCTCCATCTAAAGTGGTTTGGGGTTTGAGCCTCCCTTGGGCTTTACTGTCTGTGCCGAGGTGGTTGTAACCTTCCCTGCTGGAACCTGAGAGCAGCTGTTGTTTCTGTCTAGGTAGCCCATCGAAGAGGTAGATGATGAAGTGTTGTTTTCCCCCTCTGCCTTGGGATCGAATGTCTCTGTCATTGGTAAGGTCTGCACAGGTTTTATTTGCTGGGGTGAAGAGAAGGCAGGGAAGATTTCATTGCTCCTGCTGCCTCTTCATTTGGAAGGCTCTGCACAGCTGATGTGAAAAGAGTCATTTCAGTGACATATCCCTGCCTTAATTAAACAACTGCCCCACACGAGTCACAGGCACTGTTTGTGTAGTGGAAAAGGCCCTTCACAGGAGACAAAAGGGTTTAACACTGTCACAGTTGTGTTCAAAATGTGTTGTTATCCATATGCAAACTGCTGACTTGCCTGGAGGTGCTTCCTATTTCCCTGTGTTACTCTCTGTCATCTCCTCCAGCCAAATTTTTCCTGTAATCTTGTAACACTGGCAAGCCATTAACAATAATGCATAATTACAGGGTAAAAAGCTTAGCAAGAGAACTTATTAGAATATACTAGAATTCATTATGTATACCATACATAATGACAAACTTTGTTATTTTCTAAAATTAGTGACTAAAGTGAAGTGCCATGGTTGACTTTTAAGGAGATCCAAATGGCTCTCAAAGCCATCAAAGGTATTTACCAGTAACTCAGTGGAAAATTAAAGCAAAACCAGGAACAGGCTACTAGTATTTGGATTTGGTTGATAAAAATAGCTTGTAAACACTAAAAGCACTTACATCCTACTGAATCTCTCACTGTGCATTAAATAACAGTGTATCTCCATTTTTTTTTCTTAAGACCAGGGCATTTCTCTAAGGAAATGGATATGTCTTCCCAAAAATACCCAGTCAAAAAGCGAGTGAAAATTCATCCCAACACAGTAACAGTGAAATACACCTCTCATTATCCCCAGCCAGGAGAAGAGGGATGTGAGGATGTTAATGAAGATACTGGAGTATTTATGGAGGATAATCCTAAGAGAAGACTACTGAATGATGGGAAAAAGAGAGAAAAGACTTTTTTTGGTACAATAGACACCAAACCAGCACAAGTGCCAAAACCTGATGAGGTTGGACAATCCCAGCACTTTTCTGAAGGAAATGTCCTGCAGTCCAGGAAAACATGGGCAGTCCTTTTTGGGTCTGCGGTGGCCCATGGATGCGTGGCTCTGATCACGAGATTGGTTTCTGACCGTTCCAAAGTGCCCTCTCTGGAGCTGATTTTCATCCGCTCGGTGCTGCAGGTGCTGTCCCTCGCTGCTGTGTGCTACCACCACGAGCCCCCCTTTGGCCCCAAGGGCTACAGGCTCCGGCTCTTCCTCTATGGGGTCTGCAATGTCATCTCTATCACCTGTGCCTACACCTCCTTCTCCATAGTGTCCCCCAGCAACGGGACCATCATGTGGAGGGCCACCACCACGGTGTTCAGTGCCATTCTGGCTTTTTTACTCATAGATGAAGGAATGGCTTATATAGACATAGTCACTGTCATTGGCAGTGTGTTTGGCGTTTGTCTGGTCATGATCCCCAACATTGTTAAGGAGAACTCTTTGCTGAGCACCTGGAAGGAAGCTTTTGGCTATACCATGACTGTCATGGCTGGTGTGACCACTGCCCTCTCCATGATAGTGTACAGGTCCATCAAAGACAACATCAGCATGTGGACAGCACTGTTCACTTTCAGCTGGACAGGAACAGTGTGGGGAGCGTCCACCATGTTCCTGCTCCAAGAGCCAATTGTCCCACTGGATGGGGAAACCTGGAGCTATCTCCTTGCCATCTGCCTGTGCTCCACTGCAGCATTCCTGGGGGTCTACTATGCCCTGGGCAAGTTCCACCCCACTCTGGTGAGCACTGTGCAGCACCTGGAGATTGTCATTGCCATGGTCCTGCAGCTCCTTGTGCTGCGCAGCTTCCCAAGCACTTGTGATCTGGTTGGGGCAGTGCTTATCTTGGTGAGTGTTTTTTTCCTAGCATATTATAAGCTTTCCTGGAAGGAGTTAAGAAGGCAAGATTATCAGGAGATTGTGGATTTGTCCATTAAATGAATGTCGGTTTTCAATGTCTGATTTTGGCTGTGACCATGTGGAAGTGACTCCTTTCAGCTCCTGTGTCCGAGTGGCCAGGCCCTCTCTCTACCATTTCACTTCTCAGCTGATGTAGCAATGTTGGCATTTCCAGGCTCCCATGCCAGGTGGATTTGTTCTGCTGCACACAACCATTGTGTCATACCCAAAGAGTAGCACACAGGGTGCACAGCCAGCACAGGCTGGCCCACTGAAATGTGGGCCAAGCTCTTCTTGACCTTCTCTGGATAAAGCAATACAGAGGGATTCAAAAGTGACTCTAATTCATGTGTGCTGTGGTAGCAGGAAGATGAGCAGCAAAACCATTAAAACAGTCAACCCAAACTGTCATTTCCTCTATAATGCTTCTTAAGCTTTGGCTGTCATATTCTAAATGGAGCAATGCTAAATTTCTGTGGCTAAAACTTGCATTTCCTGTGCGTATAAAGATTAAGTCAGTAAAGCTTTTTGTGCTCTGTGGCTAAATTTCTGGCTGAAACAACACAGGAAGCCCAGATGTCCTGTGGGGGAAAGTGAGCCCCAAAAGCTGAATCTCCAGTGGTGCCACAGCTGTGACCTGTGACAGGACCCCAGGAACAGTAAGGTCCATGACAGATTAAAGTTCTAGCCTTGCAACAGGGACCAAAATCCCTTCTATGGAGCCATTTTTTCTAAAGGAGGCTTTGACTATTATCCAAGGGAGGGGGAAAAATGGAGAAATAAAAGAATGCATTTGAGATGGAGGTGTGAGCAGCATGGTAATTCTGACCAGCCTGGCAAGATCAGTGACTGTCAGTCAGGGTGCTTGGATCCTGAAACTCCAATAAGACATCGGATTTGCCAAGAGCCCCAGGGTTTTATGAGTCCAAATAGTATTCCTGGCCCTTCTAATGTGTGGCTGTAAAGAGAAAGGCCAGCATCTGTGTCCATGGGCTCTGTGCCAACCAGGCCCTGCAGGCACCTCCCACTCCAGCTGCCTGTGCCTCTGTTGTGACATGAGCGTTTTCTGAAGGAAAAGGCATCACTCAGATGGCTCCAACCAGTCCAGCTTCCCCCACAGAAAATACATTTTACTTGTGAAAAAAAGCAGCAATTACTTTTATTCCTATGAATACCCAGGGAGATCAAGTTCCCTGACATCAGCCAGCCCAGCTGAAAACGCTCCTGATCCATGTGACACTTGTGTCCTCCAGTGTTGGTGATGCCAGAGACCCCCTGGGCCAGGCAGGGTTTCCTCAGGTGCTGGCACAGTCACAGCTGCCCCCACAGCTGCTTCATTGAGGAGCAGGAGGAGCTGGCAACAGGAGCTCTGCCCCCTGTAAGAAGGACAGAAGAAAAGGGGAGGAGGTAAAGCAAAGCAGTGCTGGGAAAGCTCTGCCCAACCAGTAATCAATCCCTTTGACAGCTTAGGACAGAGTAGTTCCCAGCCCAGAATCCTGCTCTGCTTCTATCAACTCCTCATTTCACTCTGGGGCAGATGGTCTTTCTTCCTCTGGCTGCTCAGGCAGCAGGAAAGCTTCCTTCATGGAAAGCAACCAGGTCATGAGGCTCCTCCTTCCATGGCTTCCATGCCTGTCCCTCTGCAGGGACTCAAGCTCTGAGGCTCAGCTGTGCCAACACATGCATGTGCAGGCACCCAGCTGGTGCAAGTCAGGGGCACTGGACAGCAGGACTCCCCAAAAGCCTCCACTGTGCAGTGGGGCTGAGTCCTGGGCAAGCCCAAGGACGCTGCCCCAGCCCCAAAGCAGCCAAGCCCCCTCCTCAGAACCTCCCCCTGCCACCCCTGAGCCCAGGCTGGCACAGGCAGCTCACACCCAGGGCTCACCCCAAGAACTTGAGTGGTGTCCAGGGAGCAGTTCAGGGTCTATGGGGCCCGGTTCTGCTCCAGCTGCTGCACAGCCTGCACGAGGTCCTGCACAGCCCTGTCCACGTCTGCCCGGGTGGTGCCACGCCCCACGCTCAGCCGCAATGCGTTCTGTGCCACCTCTGGGGGAATCCCGCAGCTCAGCAGCACTGGGGAGGGCCTGGAACACAGCCAGGAGGAGGAGGTTGGACTCCAAGGCAGAGGAAGCCCCACACATCAGCAGGGAGCCTCAGGGAGCCACAGGAGGAACCACATCTGCAGATAAACTCCAGGGCACCTGTCCCCTGCACAGCCCCGTTTGCTTTCCAGGGGCACCCAATCCCACTGGGCTTGTTGCCTATGGAGGATCTGGCTCTTCTAAGAACCTGCTCTCTGTTCCTGTGGGTTGGCAGCACTGCCACCTCCACAGGGCATTGCTCTAGACCAGGACAGCAGCACCCACTGTCCGCATATCACCTAAAGGAGCCATCTGGAGACCCATGCAGGGCTGGAGCAGGTGAGCCAGGCACACACAAGGCAGGCTCTCTTCTGGTAGTGCCAGGAGTTCAAAAGTACTTTCAAGCTCAGCTGGACCACTAAAGCTGGGAGGGACAAACTCCTTCCAAGCAGTAATCACGTGTTCCAGCTGTGTCTCCTGCAATAATCCCCTTCACAGCCCTTCAGCCCCTCTGGAAAGCTCTGTACCCTCTTTGTTCCAGGTGATGCTGCCCAAGCCACCCACTGTCCCTTTCCCTGTCCTGTTCCCATCCCTCCCAACCCCGCTGTCCTCTGGAAAGACACCCAGGGGCTGGAAAAGCTGTCTGCTCACCGATCCCCCTTCTCAGAGTGGCAGGCAGCCCCAACACTGGCGAGGAGCACCTTGCAGTTAGCCAGCACCCTTCGTCCTGCAGCACAAGCAACACAAGAACAGCTCTCCCAGTGCCAAGGCTCTCTGCCTCACCTCCCTGCCTGAGCCACGCCAAGCACCAGTCTCAGCCACAGGTGCTGAGAGAGGCAGGTGTTTGGCTCTGTGTAACCATCATGGGACAGCAGCAGGATAAGAATACCTTCAAGGCCTGGGCCCAGGATGGAGAAGTTACAGGTGTTGCAGAGTCGCTTGGAGCCCTTAAAGTGACTGTTGAAGCAAATCCTCTGCTTCCCAAAGGAGGCCTGGAGAAATCAAAGTGCTATGAACCTCTCTAGGTTTCCAAACAGCTCTGTCCTTATGAGGGGATGGCAGGGCCAGAGGGATATACCCACCCTGCTCCAGGCCCCACACCCTGCAGCCTGAGACTGTGGGAAGGGACCAAATGTGCTCACCTCCAGCGTGGCCTCCAGGTAATCCCGGACATCCCGCATATGAGCCTCATAGGCCTCCCAGTTCTTGCTCACTAACTCTGCAGCCTGAGAACACACAGACAGGCTCCACCAGTGACCCTTGGACACCTCCCTCTGTGTGTGGTCCCTGGCATGTGAGCCCAGCCTGGAACAGCCTCTGCAGTGCCGGGTCCTGTGTCCCCTCTCAGTGCCTTGTGCCATGTGAGCTGGGTGACTGGCAGGGCTGCAAACCTGCAGCAAGCTCCCCAGAGCACCTCCTCTGACTAGCACCAGAAAGCCCCACCACCTTTCCCAGTTCACCCTCCCCCCCACAGCCCGAGTTTGTCCCTTCTGATGACCAGGGACCACAAGTGGCTCTCTGTGCTGGGTCTGCACCACTCACCCCTGACCATTCCAACTGACCTGGCCAAGACCAGCAATCATTGGGGTGTTCTCAGTGCTGGAAGGGAACAGGGATCAGTGAGTTATTTCTCCAGATCAGAAATTCAGCCTTGAGACACAGACTTGAGACCTCATGGCCGGCAAGGGCTCCTGAACACCTCTCTGAGGTGGCTGAGAAGGAGGCAGTTCCACCCTGAGGTTACACCCTTGGCAAAGCCTGAGCTCCAAGGAGTTTCTGTGCACGGATCCATTTCTCTGCCGTGCTGGGCTGCTCGCCCCAGGGCTGGCAGGTGGCACAGCTGCCAGCTGAGCTCAGACAAGGCAGCCCATGTGGCTTGGCCACCAGCCAGAGGCCCAGGTAAGCACTTGACCCCTTACCCTGGCCGGAAGCTCCTCTCTTGTCCCCCTCCGAAGAGCATGGGGTGCAGCGGGGTGGCAGTGCCGGGGCTGCGGGCGTACAGTGCTCCGATCCGCGGGCCGTGGAACTGTGGGGATAGCCACGGTGACCCTGGGGACACTGACAGCATTGACAGTACTGACAGTGCTTCCTGCCCTCCTGCTCCAGTCTGACAGCCCCTCCAGTGCTGGCCCCTGCCCACTGCACAGGCAAAAGCAGCTGCAGAGCTGCTCCCCATCCTCAGTCTCCTGCCCCCCAGCCCAGACAGGTTTCACGGGAGCGAAGTCTGTCAGCAGAGCACCACCCAGCAGAACTTTGGCCACTGTGAGGTACCAAGCTGTGTGGGGAACGCAAAGTCCCCCTGGCACCCCAGCAGAGATGTCACACAGGGTGATCAGCAGCCGGGCCACACCTTGTGTCCCACGATGGTCAGGTAGTCCACACCTAGCTCCTGCACGTCCACACGCCCCTTGCCAATCATCTGTGCTGCATCAGTGTGCACCAGGATCCTGGGCAGCCCCTCCGCTGCTCGGCGCTGGTTGAGGGCACAGACGCGCTGGCTCAGCTCTACGACGGGCTGGGGGCAGGGACGAGGGGCTGCATCCCAGGGACCTTCTGTCCCCTCTGCCAACACCTCTGTGTGAGGGTGTCTCCGCCCCGTGCCCCTCCCTGCCCACACTCACCATGATGACCCCGGTCTCGTTATTGGCCAACATGAGGGAGACCAGGCAGGTGTTTGGCCGGATGGCGGCCAGGACATCGTCCACCTCTGCCTGCCCGCTCCGTGGGGATACAGGCACAAAGGTGGTTTCTGCAGGCCAGGAGACAAGCCCTGAGGCTGGCTGGGTAGGCTGTGAGTGCTCAGGGCTGCCTGTGCCCCACTGGGCAGGGCAGCAGTGTGTGGGCGGTGGGAGCACAGGCAGAGAGCAGACACATACAGCCTGGGGGAACATGGGCAACCACGGGGAGAAATGGTGCCCTTCTCCAGAGTGAGAAAGTGGAACATCACAGAGCATGCAGGATCCTGCCCTCCTCCGAAAACACCAGCAGAGACAAGTTCCCCATTCAAATCCCATCTGTGCCTGTGGCACTCACCTGCCAGGCCCTCCTTCCCCAGCTGCTCCAGTGGCAGGCGGATGGAGTCGTGTTCTACAGTCGATGTCACGATGTGTGGTGTGCCCCGTCTGTCCTCTGTCCCACGCTGGCTCTCATGGAAGTGCCTGCAGGCAGTGTGGATCACCATGTTGTTCGCCTGAAGGAAAGGGAGGAAAGGGAAAATGGAGGTTCAGAAGCAGCACAGCATCCTTCATCCCCACCCTCCTCATCGCTGCTTGCTGGAGAGGGGGTGGTAGGCAGGGATTCCCAAGAAGGAGGCTTCCCTTGCTCCCACCTCTGTGCCCCCCGAGGTGAAGACAATGTCCTCAGGGCGGCCTCCTATCATCCTGGCCAGGCTCTCCCGTGCGCTGCCGACGAGCTCCTTTGCCTTCCTGCCTGCAGGACCAGACACAGCAGCTCCCGCGGGCTCCTGTCACCACGGGGCCCCGCCCGAGGAGGCAACATGGCCCATCCTGGTCCCTACCTGCAGGGTGGGAGCTGCTGGGGTTGCCCCAGGCCTGGCACATGGCGTCCCACACAGCCTGGACCACCTCGGGGGCCAGCTGGGTGGTGGCATTGTAGTCCAGGTAGATCCTCCTGTAGGGGCAGGGGCAGATAAGGGGTGCTGGGGGGCACAGGGGGAAACACGGGGCAGGGCAGGGCCTCACCCCTCCAATGAGTCACACGGCGCCTCCGTGGGCTGTGTCCCCGTGCCCATCACTGCTGTCACCGCCACTGTCACCGTCTCACTGCCGTGACCAACCTGGCGTCGTGGGTTACAGACACGTGGCTGCCCATGGGGGACCGGGCACCTGCCCTGTCTGGGGCACCACAACCACCCATCGTCCTCTCGCCTGCCCCACAGCCATGGCCCCACCAACCACCTCCCTCCCGCCTGCCCCACAGCCATGGCACCCACCAATCAG
>VWZU01007432.1:6306-20448 GCA_013397095.1 Sterrhoptilus dennistouni
GGATCCCCGGCCCGGAGCAGCGGGCGGGCGGCTGGCACGGCTGAGCCGGCCCGCAGTGCGGGGCCCGGCGGACCAGAAGTACCAGGAGTGCTCTGAGCTTGTGCAGCTCCACCCCGAGCGCACACAGGCTACTCATAACCACGGCACGACCGTAACATGCAAGCCTACCGTATGCAGAAAAAACAAGTCGGCATCTAGAAAGATGCCGCCGGACTAGGCCGGACACAGGCGGGAACTGCCACGCCCAGCACATGTTCGCCATGTGGAATGAATCCCACACCTGCTCTCAGCACCAAAACATGACTAAACACCCCTCACCACTGCACTGATTTAAGCACCTCGCCCATCCCCCTCGGCAGTCTCCCCACCTTACCCTCTCAGACCATTGGTCCTTCAATTTTGCTTTCACAGGGCTGCGTGTAACAATCAATCCCTAAGGACAACGTTGATTTAACTGGGATGCTGCTGCCATCAGCAAGTAGGTGCCTCTTTCATCATTTGCAAAAACACAGGGCTGGGGGTCACGGCAGCCAACACCGACCTCTTCCACAAAAATACTGTCCTCAGTAGTGGACAATACTCCACGCACCTGTTGCACAGCATCTTCCGTGGCACCCAAAAAACCAAAGAAGACAAGGTGTGCACTAACGCCCATGAGCATTCACGTGCTCCGCACAGCCTGCTATGCCATTCCTCTCACCTCCATCAGCATAATTCAAATGCTCTGCTATTTCTGAAGAAAGTTACCACTGCAAGGGACCCAAATCACTCTAGTTATTCTAAAGGAAGGTTTGCACAGAAGTTTGAGGCCATACCGTGGGTTTTTGTCTTTGAAAATTCTGCACGAGATGCAGTGAATGGAGTTTGGGTACCCGTTTTGGGACAATGAAAGATGCCTTTCTTGACCTGGAATTTGGAATCAGATGCCAGCAAGGCTACACCAGGCAGAGCGTAGCCTGTTGGATTCGAGATCTGTCAGATTTTTGATAATTTAAGGGTCAGCATTTTGGGGGGAGAAAGTTGATTCAAGATCTGTAGTTGTGGTGCAACAGTGATTTGGGATTTCAGAGTTGACAGAAGCAGGAAGAGACTATGCTTTTCAGGATAGTGGTGGGAGATGTGAGGGGGATATGAAACCTGGTAGAAGGAACAGACCTTTTTAAGGCTGGTTCTTGGTCCTTTGAGGTGTTAGAAAATGTATTTTTTTTGTAGCCCTCTCCCGCTTGAAGCATTTTTTTCCTGCAAAACTACAAAAACAATATAACGACACATCCTTAAGAGGAGAAAAAGCAACTGTTCACTTGACTGCCGTCACTAAGGCACTCCCTCCAGCCAAACTGGACTTCGTGCTATTTTCCTGTACTCAAGATAAAGCTTTTACTTCTGAAGTGCTAAAAGGCACTTTTGTTACTGTGACTGAAGTTAGTTCAAAAGCTGTTCAAGGCTAGAGTAGTCTTTACTATTATCAAATTAATTCCCAATACTGTAGCCTAAATCCATATTTTGTATTCAATGAGTTTGATGTTTTATTTTAAATGACTACACATCAATATATAGTTCTGCTAGTATGAAAAGTGTGCAGGCCAAATCTTGGGTGGCTATCTCTGCTGAGTGAAGTACAGGGAAACAACTTTAGGCCTTACTTAAGCAGAAGTACAGAGATTATCAAAGACTTCCTCCCCTTCATAATTGTTGAATATTTTTACTGTATATTACGAGTGGAATATCATTCAGTCTCAGCTAGGATGTGTGGAATGTAAAGAGGCAATTTTAGCACTTCTATGAAGACAAACAGGATTTCACCCTTCAGGGAACAAGTACTGTCCACAGCTAGTTTTATTTTCAATTACGCCATAATCAAGTGTTGACAATTAGTGTGTTAAAAGCTACAAAAGCAGGATTTCAACCCAGCAACAAATTTAGAATCAAATCTATGTTCAATTACAAGTCACTGTCCGACAAAGACCTTCTCTAGAATATTTAATGTTAGCAAGTTTTACTACACATACTCAAGGTATGCTGCATTTCAAGTATCAGTGGAATTTTGTCTAAGGGACTCATCAATAAATGAAGACATTTATATATTTAAAAGAACCATAATTACGGTTTTACTGGTATGAATTACTGTGAGAAGAAGCAGCTGTTTCTCAGTATAGAAAAGTGATGGCAAACTTGATCAGGAAGAATTAAATACGTAAGTGTGTGGTATTAAGTGCATGGCTTAGGTAGGATTTTATTGGGAGTTTTTTTGGTTTGTTTTGGTTTTTTTCAAAAGTGCTTTGCAAAAGAGGCCTGTATGAAGACCAGTACTAGCATGGTAGATATTACAGGAATAGAAAATGTAAGCATTCACATAGTCAAGCTTTGATTTGAATATTAAAAAAAAAAAAAAGAGCCAAGGCCCATACATTTAGATACAGAACTGAAATGTTTCTATACATCTTACATCTTAGAATACAACCAAAGAACCAAAGAACATGTTACACTCAGATTATGAGAACCAGCCTGTTCTGACACAATTTATAAAGTGACAAAGTCCACAGCAAAGCTATTGCTTTACTTCCATAATGTAAACACATCTGAAAGAAGAATATGCTGACAGTTTCACAGATAAGTAAAACCAAAGCAATTGGTCATATTTTGTCCCTCCAAGGCTTAGCTTACAAGCTCAGGCTGTATGTTTATTCTTCGAAGGACATCTTCTGGCATGCAGAAGACAGGATTGACAGCCTTAATTTGTTCTTCTCCTAATAAAGACAGTCCAGCAATACCAAATAAGGTGTGAAATGGATCCACCTGGGAGAAAAAAGAACATGTGTGTCTGTTTACAAAAGTCAACCAGTTTTTCACTCCTATGGAATGAAATTTTTGTTTGCCAGCAAGAGAACCGAAAATCTCCATGGCTGGGGAGAACAGTACAACTGAATAAACTTTCATTTGTGCTAACATGTGTTGACAGGCAAGACAATTTCCATAGCAGGCATTTACAACACTATGGTTTACTCAGGAATGCTTGCCAATTATCTGCTGCTAAGACCATTTTCAATTCTTCAGTTAGACAAAAAAGCACTCACATTTGTCTATTAGCATGCAGTATCACAGGATGGTAAAAGCAAAGATAATTAACATTTTAAAAGTAAACTAGATCATCTACATGTACCCCTTCGATAAATTCCCCATGTGTTCTTCAGAAACATCATAATGCTCTTTAATGGTCTCCAAATACAGAGCTGTGCTGTAAAGCCTCGAGAGGGAAGCGGCAACCTATTTTGCTAGAAAACCTCTCATAACTATAAATAACACCTCCCCAAACCTATACTCCTAAAACCACACAACCACCACCTCCTCTTCCCCCTACAAAAACAAACAAATGAAAAACAACCCAAACACAAAATCCACCAAAAAGACAAGGTCTGTTAGGAATGAGTTTCTGCAGGAACAAAGCAAAAATCTGGGCGTCAACATTTATACAGGAATGGAAATTTCTGCACTTCAGCAATCGAAGACAGGTAAAAATAATATGAAATGATTGCTAATATAATGTAGAAAAATTCTCCCAAAGCTGCGCTCCTTAGATATAGAGAAA
This sequence comes from Sterrhoptilus dennistouni, assembly GCA_013397095.1. Classification (NCBI taxonomy): domain Eukaryota; kingdom Metazoa; phylum Chordata; class Aves; order Passeriformes; family Zosteropidae; genus Sterrhoptilus; species Sterrhoptilus dennistouni. The sequence continues at coordinate 9,893 of VWZU01007432.1, forward strand.
AGGTTCTGCAGAGCTGCTCTTCCAAGACACAAATATTTCAGTACTCAAAGCTAGAAAAACATTTAGACTTAAAGTTCAAGGCTTTTCTTGGCAAATTCTGAAAAGGGAAAAGGTCTTCCTGTAAGCTCCTTAGAAATACAAAACTCTTCCTATTTTAAGAACACAAAAAACACTTTCCAAATGACAGATCAGAGTTAATAGATTTTTCCCCCAACTGGGAATAAAGTAGCCAGTTGCAAAAAAAAAAATAAAAAGTTACTTTATTTTTTAATGCATTTGTGGAGAAGGGAGCAGACATGGGCAGCTGCAATAAAAAACAGCTAATACCTCTCCAGGCCATTAACAGATAAGCCAAGTGTTCGACAGGAACTGCAATGAATTCTCATAAGACTTTTTACTTTATCTGTCCAGCACTCTTGAAAGATACAAACTTTATCTGCCATTTCACTGGGACACTATCAATTACTTCCACTTGAAACCAGAGAGAACAGACCGGCTAAATCGTAACTGCCCTCTGAACAAGCAAAAAATGCATACCACCAGCCTCTCAGCAATGTTATCACAAAAGCTTCTTCCTCCCTCTTGTAGCTGAATGCCAGCTACAAGATTTACTCAGTGGCTGGGCTAGCAAAGAATGAAATGTGTAGGGATTCTTAATAAGAATTCATGATTTATTCAGATCAGACAACACCACCAAGAGAGCTGAAGACTACTTAACCTACACCAGACTTTGGTTTGCAGGTCATTTCACAAAACAGTAATAAACTCAAAAAACCCACATGCCCACCAGAAAACCCATCACCAAACTGTTTTTACACAGATCTTTGAAACAGTCTTGTGAGAAATGGTTTGTGTTGGATGTGTTATGGGAACCAAACCAGATTTTGTGAGGAATGGTGATTGACTTCATAGGGGGATGCAAGTGCATTATAAAGAATGCTCCCTAAGTACAACTTCAATGGCAATTGAACCCTCTTCTTCCTTCAGAGTAAACTGCAGTTTCTGCAAACCCCACCCAGAGTATGAGTTGAGTTACACTCAAGCAAAAGTGGAAATTTCCATTTGAAATTTTCATGTATCTTTTATTTAGAAAAAAAATTTACTTACCATATCTCCTGGTCTGTCAGCAAATCCTCCGGTCTCCTCATCCTGGCAAGCCAAAATAAAGCAGCGCAGTTTCTCTCTGTCAATCCACTGTATCCGACCAATCATCTTCAAAGAAGCAAGCACCCACCAGGAATAACATACATCAGGTAACTGGCAAGCAGAGAAGCAGATTAAAATTTGATTTCGTTTTAAATATAATGTTGCAAGTTTAACTGGTAATTCTGCACATTACCAGGTGTGCTGTCATAATACTCTTGCAGAGACACAATGCTTCAGAGTGTCTTTGGAGTACAAGAGTTTCTTGACAGAAACTCTCTTCCGGGAGCTTCTGTTTTCAGGAAGGGAAAATATCTTTTTCAAACTTCTTCCCTTCAAGAAAACAAGACCACAAGAATGTGATTTTGAAGACTTCACATTCCATAAGAGAGACATAAGATAGCACTTTTTTCAAGAGGAAATACAAAGAAGTTCATATAAACTATTTGTATTTTGGGGGCAAGGGGGGAAGCAGGGGAATCTGTTGGTTGATTATCTATTTGCCAGAGATTATCCTAGGTTACACAAATTTCTAGTGTGATGTGGAACACTATGACACTCAGGATTTACATCCAGTAAAACTGTAATTTTTATACAAAGCCTATAGAAAAGATCATTCCCAAAGTCCAAAAATATTAAAGACCCAGTTTAACAGGATAACTATTCAAGTGGTCAGCAAGACATCCTTCAGTATGTGTACTTTTCTATACTGAGGATTGCATGACAAGTGTTATTAACAAAAGAAAGAATCAGGATGAAGGCCTGACTTCTTTGAAAAGTTTACTAAATGTTTTATAGAAGTCATGACATTTTGCAGAAGTAGTTCAGCTTCAAAAAAAACCAATCTCTGTTGAGGTTTGAACAAAGAAAAGAAGCCACACAATACCTTCTCTGGTCGTCCATTGAGACCTCCAGAAGGTAACTGACGTTCACAAAGCCACCAACCCAGCAAGTCAACATTTACTTGATGCAACTGGTCTGTTATAGCCAGAAATCCTGTGCAACAATAGATCTAAAATTACAGACATAAATCTTTTGTGTATTAAAAAACTAAGTATAGTTCAGCAGACTAAATGCAGGAAGATCTCAAAGCAACAATACAGTCATGTAAACCATGCAAAATAAGCTTGCACACATTCCAACTTTTAGTTTCAATGACTCTTCCTTGAGAAAAGTATGTTATTGTTGCAGCTGCTTTTGTAAAAAAGTACCAGTAGCCCAATTTAGTTACACAGCAGTAGTATTTTACTAATATAAGACACTAATGCAAGGTTTAGAAAATGATCCTAGGAGATCTGAGAGAGCCATGTAATTTTACTTTAAAAACAGAGACTCTCAAGCCAGAGTGGTCAAACTGCCTTCCTGTACCTGCCTTTTACCCTAACGCTTGCAGAGAGACACCAAATGAATTACCTAGCAGAAACAGGCAAATCTGGATCATTAACTATCTTGGCAATTCCCTGGATGTTCGGTAATGTCACACTTACTTTCAAAGTGCCATGTACTGTATCTGCCTTGATTAACCCCCTTTTAATAATTAATTTAAAAATTAGTAACTTTTTTCCTGGGAGGTAACATTTACGGTGCAACAGCATACTTTAGTCACATTTCATGTGGTCACTAAGAAAGCAGCGTAGCAAAAAAAGCCAAGAATCATTAAATCATTAAGGCTGGAAAAGACGTCTAAAATGAAAATCAACCTTTAACTTAATGCCACCAAATAACAGTAAACTGTATCACAAAGTGCCACATGTACTCGTTTTTTGAGCACTCCAGGGATGGAGACTCCACTGCTTTCCTAGGGAGCCCGTTCCAATGCTTAACTACTCATTCGGTGAAGAAATTCTTCTGTATATCAAACCTAACTCCCCTGCAGTGCAACTAGAGGCCATTTTCCCTTGTCTTGTTACTAACTGACTGGGAGAAGAGACCTTGCCACAATCTCCTTTCAGGTAGTTGTAGAACAGTAAAGTCTCTCCTGAACCTTCTTTGCTCAGGATTAAACACTCCAGTATCCTCAGCTGCTCCTCACAGGCCTTATGTTCCACCCCCTTCCCCAGCTCCATGACTGTTTTCTAGACATGTTCCAGCACCGTAATGTCCTTTTGGAAGTGATGGGCCCAAACTGCCCTCAGGACTGGAGGTGTCCCAGCTGTGCCAGCACAGGGGACAGCAACAACCCTGCTCCAGTGATCACACTGTGACTGGTACAGCCCAGATGACAACAGCCTTCTTACCCACCTGCGCACACCTGGGGTAATGTTCAGCTCCTGTCCACCAGCACCCCTGGGTCCTTTCCTGCTGGGCAGCTTTCCAGCCACTCTTCCCCAAACCTGGAGCATCCCACAGGGTTGTTGTGACACAAGTGCAGGACCCAGCATTTGGCCTTGCTGGACATCACACAGTTAGGTGGCCTTGGCCCATGGATCCCATCTGTCCAGACCCCTTTGCAGAGCCTTCTGAGTTTTGATTCTCACGTGGATCAAAACTCCCACACAAACTGGTCCTTCCTGTGACCTTACTGAGGATGCACTCGATTCCTTTGTCCAGACCACTGATGAGGATATCAAACAGGACTGGCCCAAAACTGAGCCTTGGAGAATCCAATCTGTGACCCTTCACCAACCAGATTTAACATCATTCCCTACTACCCTCTGGGTCTGGCCACACAGCCTATTTTTCTCACCCAGCCAAGACCGCACCTGTCCAAGCCATGGGCTGCAGCTTCTCCAGGAGAATGCTGTGGGAAAGCCTGTCAAAAGGTTTACTCGGGTCTGGGTAGACATATCCACTGCCTTTCTCTCATCTGCTAAGCAGGTCACCGGGTCATAAAAGGAGACCAGTTTTGGCAACATTCCCAGCAAACGACTGAACTTCCACGGAGGTGAAAGAGAGAACTTTTTAAGGAGTATGTGAATAAGCACAACAGATCTAATCCTCACAGGAAATGCCAGCTGCAAACAGAGTGGGTTCAGCTATTGAACTGACTTCCTTGAACACTAGAACATAGTCTAGCCTTTCAGATTATATGGGCAAGGCTACTGTACATAAAACTGTAAGGTAAATACATGTAACAGATTTAACTTTTTTTCCTGATTTTAAACAAAGAAGAGGCAAGAAACCCAACACTTGTCAACAAAATGCCTCCAGTATTTTCATGTGATGAGGTGAATTCTGGCTATGGCATTACGCACCATAATTATGCAAAATAAACGGGTAACTGCAACAGCATTAAAAGTTGACTTTTTTCACACATTCAGGTTAAGTGCACTAAACTCTTCCATGAAAAGAAATAAAAATATGAAGGGTAAATTTAACTTTAAATTATTTAAATTATGTAAATTTCCTGTTGAAAGAAGTTATTTAGATTGTCTTCCCCAGAAGACTCCTTAATTTGTTCTAATTATACCACTTTTTTCTTCTCAAATAGATTTTATTTTACAGAGCTTTTTTCAGAATTCACTGTCACCAATAACAGTGCATAACACTAGTGATTCTAGCAGATAAATATTCCCATTACTAAGTTTGGTATGTCATCTTAAAACTGACTTTCCTCAAAAAATTACATAATGCTTGACAGGATTCATGTTTCATTTTTATTCAGGTTCATTGGCTAATAAATCTCAAACGTACTATATGATTGACCTTTGTCTCATTATGATCTGTGTCAGAAACAGTTATAAATCTCGTCCAGTGTCTCCAGTGATAGCCATTTCAAATTCTCTAAAAATCCTGATGCTAGCAATTTCAAAATCATTATCTAAAGACTGAAATACAGTCTGAAAAGCTGTTCCGTTATGAACTTTTTTTCTACCTAGACTAAACTCTTGAGTCTTGACTCATCTTCTCAGATTAGATTACTTACCTACTAAGATACTGGAATCAGGCATTTGGGAAACAAGAGGTACATAAATTGTCATCACTGATACATGTTGTAAAGAAACATTTATAGGCAGTATGTGATGCTTGCTAATTTAAAATATTTCCATATAAAGAGAAACTCACCTGTCCTGCATGTGATTCGGAACCTGGTCTACAACCAAATCCTCCATCAAAGTTCATACAGGACAAAACAAATTCCACTGCTTTTCCCACATCAATAGCATCCAGCTTTCCCTGCAAGTCAGAAAATAACTAATGCACTTGATATTCTAGCAAGCTGATCTTCTGCAGAAACTTCAGCAGTACCAAAGAGCAGAACCAATCAATTCTCTGCTTGTGCAAGTGATGGTTTAGGACTTACCAGAAGTGCAAGAGTTGCTGCAGCACAGAAAGAGAACCTTGTATCTATTTCTCCTATAATGTGGGGGGTAAGGAATGAAATAAGATTATTTTTTCAACAAACATACATTTAAATCACTACTAAAATATGGAAGAAAATGTTAAAATCCTAGGTTCCACATCAAAAACCAAAAATCAGCTAAAAAATCCCCCCATAAAATTTAATTTTCGAGCTTATCAATTATTCCCCCAGAATTTAAGTGATCAGTATGTTTTACTATACACAGAATTCTACAACTCATTTAGAGCTGGACAGCTACATATTCAAATCAATTCAGCTAGTGGTAATTTACAAACAATTGTTTAATTTTAGAGTTTATCTGTAGTGCTCTACAGATAATTGTGGAGCAATGGAAATAATGCAAAAATGATCTGACAACTCTTGCTCTGCCTTAAGTCCAGCCAGAAGCAGAAGCCATTTCTTGTTTTAGGGGAAATCTAATTAAAGTTACAAGGTTTCTTTCGCATATTTGTGCCTGGAAGAAAAATCAAAGCCCCTACACCTATAACAGAAGGAGTGCCTGTCAAGTCCAATATAACCCTTGTAGCACAAACTCCAGGCAATTAATACTTGAAGTCACAATTTAAAATTGAACCGAGCTGCAAACATTCAGTTTCTCGGTCAAACTTTTGCCAGACTTCTCTTCTTAAGAAACTGATGAGCTGAAACACATAAACCAAACATCTGCTGCTCTGTCCTACACGAGGAATCGCACTCCTTTAGCTGAGCCTCTTGGAAATAATGTCAATCCATTGTGCAATCAGTACACTTGTGATAACCTTCAACAAAAAGGACGCAGCAAACTACGAACCAATTTAGCACACAGAATATCATCTACCTTTACAGTAGCATATAAATACTACTAAGATCTCAGTTGCTGAGTTTTACCTGAACAAGAGTGATATGCAATAGATCTTCCTAAAAATTAGGTCTTCTATGGTGATAGTTTTGGAGTGACTAAATATTTATGCCACAGCTTAAAAACGACATGTTTGCTCATAAAGAATTTCTATGTACGAAAAAAATCACTACTAACAGAAGTTCATGAGTATAAACCCATTCTTTGTCACTCCCACATAGTGAAAAATCTTTTCACAGTTGACATGGATATAGATCATTACTAACTGCCAACAAATAGAAAGTATAAAACATTCCTTACGAAAAAGCCTATCTAGTATATCAAGGTACTGTTAAACTTAAAATTGTCCAGAAGTTTTCTTCTTTAAGAACTGGACACTTTATTCTTAATACAAGAATGGAACTGCAGTTGAGAATATTTATTAAAGGAATGAAACCTAATTCTGTCCTTCACAAACCCTTCTTTTTTATGACTCAAAAAATAAAAGTGCTTATGTATAATATATATGCAAAAAGACCATTGAAGAAATCTTAAGTTTACAGACTTACACAAGTCAACCTAGACAGTACATTTAAAAGATCCAAAAATTACCCCATTCATCTCCGGCAAATGATCCATCTTCTTTCTGCAAGCTCTGTATATATTCAACAATTTTATTTACATCAACTATATGGAGACTATCATATAAGATAAGAATCTGGAGGGGGGAAAAAGGACACAGTAACAATCAAAGAGAAGCAAAAATTTAGAAAACTTATTTCTTAGCAAAAAAAAAAAAAGATTTATAAAAGACTTGGTTTAATTAACTCTGAATACTATTTGGTAGGGTTTATTAAAGTAAACTTTTTTCCCACGTTAGTAGTTGTGGTGTTGTGTTATTTTGGAGTTGAGCTGGAGCCTAGATCCCAATAAGCCTCTCCAGTGGAAAGGCCGCTTGGGGGAACTCAGGCAAAGCAGTCAAGCTCAGACTCCACACACGCCACGTGGCTCGCTCAGCCAGGAGAGGCAGAGGGCCTTGACGCCAGATCAGTTCCGGAAGGTTTATTTCCAGGAGCCGAAGGGAAACCCAGAGTCAAGAGGCTGGGTGATCTGCTTGTCCCCGCCTAAGCATGGGGTTCAGCAGCCAATGACCTTGAGAAAACAACAATACTGTTTCTGAGCCCCATCTGACTTCATGTTTTCACTCATAACTTGCAAAATCAGTTAAGAGAATAATTAAGAATTATATATAACAAAATGAAAAAAAAAAACCCAACCAGTTGAAACTAAGCAATATTATAATACCAATCCTGAAAAACACTCGACACTCTGACTTTAAACCTAGTTAGCTGGAATCTTTCAACTGTTAGATAAAATTTAGGTCTTATGGAAAATTAAAAAAAAAAGAATGTACAGCTCCAAGAGAAAATACATAATTACAGCATGCACCCTAAATGCAAATCTGAACAAATCAGTATTAACTGTGATGACAAGAACACATGATGTGACCCTTTAAACATCCTGGATATGCAGATAGGACTGAACAGTGTTTTGTTTGCTAAGACCACACACACTCATTAAGATGTGCTGGTTAAGTTTACCACAAAAACTTTACATCAGCATTTGTGAACACTTTTTCAGTTTGCACAGCCACAGCTCGATTTAGTTAACATGAAAATATCTCCTAGTATTATCAAGTCTATATTTAAGAACTAACACGTCTAATATGTAAGGTAACAACCTTACATATTGTACCACCCTTATACTGAAAGGGGATTTGTGAAAAGAGATGGATTGGACAGTTTGGAAAAGTTCAGACTGAAGAAACCTTAGTATCCTAGTTCTCACAGTATTCAGAGTAATTCTAGTGCTAAAGTGGTAAATAAAGATCAACCTTAGAGCATCCTGTCCTACCTGAGGGGTTCAAACCCAATACCTTAAATGCCTTAAATTATGCTGCTTAAATGCAGCATAGTTTCTGCCTAGAAAATAATGCCATATTATTTGTAATGCCATTAAAATACTTTATCCATAAGGCTGAAGAGATGCACAACAATCAAGCTAATTGTTCAGAAGTGTTTTAGCCTTTTCAGTACTTTTTCACACAATGGTTTGCATGAGCAGAACAAACCAAAACAAAAACAGAACAAAACAAAGGCACAAGCAATAGTGAGAAAATAAGTCTATAATGGACATAGTTGCAGTGAAAAAATAAGATTGAGAGTTACTTCTAATCAGGGGGAATGTATGCACCAAATAAATAAAGTGCTCAACAGACTAGTACAATTTTTAAAGTACACGCCCCCAAAAAACTCATATAAAAATAAAAGATTTTACTCTTATGCCGGTCATATGTATCTGTCACCTCAGCATACATGAAGAATAATGTATAAAATCAAATATTATCTATACAATGCTTCAGCAAAACTTACAGCTAAGGAGTATTTTAAGATAACTTACGAAACTGGCAACAATGCAGTAACCATTAATTGACCATCAAAAGTAAAACATTCCCTAATATGACAATGTTTAGAAAGTGATACAGCTAAATCCTACCATTCTGTCGATTAGGTATTTTTTCCCAGTAAGACACTGAAATCATTTTTGCTGTGGGCATCCAACAGTAACTGGTTCATAAATCTGCATTCATCAAATTCTTAATCACAAACACTTTTTTCTAAAATTACCCTGCTACACCTACCTGGACAGCACTGAGGGTATACAGAAGATGAGGATCATGACCTATGCTGGCACTTATTCCACCACATTCATGTTGACACGATTTGATGAATGATAGGATTTCTTCTTTGTTCATTCGGTGCAGCTGCCCCATGAGATCCATTGCTGTCAGCCCCCAGTACACACCACTCATCCTCAAATACTCCGACATACAGTATTCCTAAACAGTGCATTATTTAAGGTCTTGATCAGATAAGCACACCATGAATATAGTGCAATGGAAATACACTAGTTAACTTTCACAAATAGCTTCTGGTTAGTCAACCATCTTCCACCCATTTAGCAACTACACATCAGCCACTCACAGGTATTCTGTACCTCACACACGTGTATATACACACTCATACACACTGGAAAATGCACATGTAGATACCAACACATACTACACTCCCTTCCTCCCTAGTATTTTTCTAGTTCAAAGCATCAAGCTCAATATCAAATTAGGCACAAATAGATGCGTGCCAATTCACTTCAGATCACTTATTATCTTGGGATTCAAGGAAGCCCTCAAATTGCCATCTCAACTAGTCTCAAAAATTAACAAGTCTACTATTTCCAAGTGCCAAAACTTGTATAATTTGAAGTTGCACTAGGAAATGAAATTTTATATTGAATTTTCTTACATTGATTACACCACCTATACTACATAAACATTATTTTTTACATGCAATACAATTGAAAGCAACAGTGGTTAGTGTGATTTGTGAACAGTAAAGGTAAGTGCAACTTTTCTTCACATAAGCAGTTATTGGTAACTTTCACCTGCTGGAAGGGGAATCCCACTTATGACTATAAAATTGATGTAAGTTGTCCCATCAAAAGAGTAACATGCAAATGCAACTCTGCTTCATCCATTCTAGTGGCTGAAGATGCTAGTAGCTTGTTTCTCAGGTCTCAGAGTAATTAGAGAGCTAAAATGATAATCTTCAAATTCATAGTCAGATAATACATGCCAAAACTCATCACAGACCTAGAGAAATTTAAAAAGGCACCTTTTTTAATACTTTGGATTGCAGGATAAAAAATAATTAGCTTGTCAACATGCATATAACCTTTAACTCTGAGTGAATAAATAAAGGTTATTACTGTCAACAAAACCACAGCTGTACTGCAACAAACTGATACCTACATAATCATCTTTCTTTGTTCCATATGAAGCTATATAGTCCGCATGTTTTTCTGAAAGTAAGGTGCTTGGGGCATCGGGTTTTATTATAACATCCTTTTGCGGTGTCCCCTGTAAAAAGCGCCAAGTCAGTTGCAATGTCAGCTCAAAACGTTTTAGCACCTTAGCATAATGTAGCCAACACCGATGACTGCGACTCTGGGAAAAAAACATCTCTAGCTATACTGAGCCGAGGTCAGGTTGCGTATCTCACCCCACCGCTGTTTAGCCTGGATAAACCCTTCCCCGGGAAAAGCTGAGAACCGAACCTTGCAATAAAGCTAAGAAATAACACCAGCTCGCCAAGAATAACCTGAAGCGCCGGACGCAGGAGCCCCTCCCCGGGCCCGGCCGTGCCGCCCCGCGCCCCCTCGGCCCCGCCAGGCCCG
>VWZU01007432.1:25854-36130 GCA_013397095.1 Sterrhoptilus dennistouni
AAAAAACTCAGTAATTGTACAAGAGACATTCTACAGAATATGCATCACACTCTCATATATGTATGTTGAATTATACTCTTAAGTTTTCGATTTCCAAATCCATTTAGTCATAGGGATTAAATACTGATTAAACAGCAGTTGAAGTTGTTCTTTCCTATTTATGAGATTGGTATTTAGCTTGCTGTTTATTCATATTTTTTCAAAACTGGTAAGCAGCATGATGGACAATGTATTTTACTGGCGTTAATACTATCTCTTGTTTCATATACCTCAGATGTTTTCTTCTTTCCTGAAAATCCCTCCATTAGCACTGAAAAACTTAAATATGCCTTGCTGGTACGTAGTTCTGAGCTTCTGGGCAGAGTTTTCTTTCTGCTTTTACTACTATCATTGATAACTTGAAAAATCATTGAAAAATTCTTGAAGTTACCACATAGCTAAGTTTACTTATGGTGCAACCTATACACTTGGAAACCACAAAATGGCAGAGGTATGATATAAAAATTAAGGAAATAAAAATATCAAGGAATAACCTTGACAAATCAGTAGCAGTACATCTGGTATGAAAACATAAGCTTTTATTATAGTCTGTCTGCCCCCATACTTACTTCAACAATTGGTTTCCCAAAGGTTTTTCTCTCCAAAGCGTATCTAGTAGCTTCTTCAAGGGCTCTTTTTGCTAATCCAACAGCACCAGCTGCTACCTAAATTGAATACAGGCCAGAATAAAAAATCAGAAATTCCTGCTACATTTTATAAACAATTCTTTTCTGATACTTACGGGTGGTCTGGTCTTATCAAAAGCTCCCATTGCAATTTTAAAGCCAGCTCCTTCAGCTATCAATACATTTTCTTTTGGGACTCTCACATCTTCAAAGACAATGCCTCTTGTATCTGAGCAGCGTTGACCCATATTCATTTCCTGAAGTGGGAGATTTACAGATATGCTACTAAATTGGATTATTCAAAGGTACAATATGTTTTCATTCTTTTATCAATTCAAAGCATATAGTTTTTCTTCCCCAAAACACTTAATCTAAAAATTACCACATACAAGACAAATACTAATTTTGTACTGGCAGACCAGCATGCTCTTAACTTGTCTAAGCTGGGCAGTTTACTTTCTCCTCATATCAGATTAGTTTTCTGTTGCTGTAATCAGTCTTCTTGTCTTCTTTTAGTTCAACTATCTTTGGGATGCAAGTGGAAAAAGAAAATAAAAGAATCTAATATGCAGGAAGTACAGGTGTACTACAAGTGAATAAATAAGTGAGCTTTTCAAGTTTTCAGATTTCTTGCCTAATGTTCAACATTCAGTTTTACCTACTATTAAAAAGAGTACATTCTGTAAAGAGAGAACCAGCATCAGTATCTCTAAGGCCTCTTCTTTGACCAGCATGAGCTAAAATTAAAACTCACTAGGTGTGTATTTGCAGTCAAAATTGTCCAACTTGCTTCTTCTTTCAAGGCATACTACTTCTTATATATTGGCACCTGCCAATACAGTAGTTCTCAAAGACTCTTTTGCAGCCGCTCAAAGTAGTCATCTGACTTTAGACCATTCTGAATAATTCCTTTTCTGAATTAATAGCTTTAAATTAATGTTTTATGAATAGTTCCTCTATGTTGTGAAAATGGAAAGATGGCTGTACATTAGCATATGAAACTGTTCAGTTGTGTAACAGTCTTTTTTCTTTAGTGGTACATTTGTTTTATTATTGGTTTAGAACTGAACAATAATTCCTGGCTTGTCGAACAAGAAATAAAGTCTTCACCTTTCTTCCAATTTGGATCCCCGGGCTATCTGCTTCTACAATGAATCCAGTAAAGGCTTTGCTTGCAGGAGCTTTTGGATCTGGATTAGTACGTGCTAGCAAAAAATACCTAGTGTAAAATAAAACAGATGGATGCAGTTTATCCTCACAATTAACAAGATATATTTATCTAGCACTTTAAATATTTTTATGTGCATTTCTACCATATAATAAATTCTGTCTGTGAGTTAACAACCCTTCTTTCTTGCCCATCCTGAAAATAAAAGGACAGGGAGCAAGAGAGCAAAAGTTACAAAGATTCAAGATTTCATAACATACAAAGATTCCCTACCTTCTCCATGTATTTTAAGTCTTTATGATGTTAACAGCTTCCCAAATAGTACAAAAGAAACCTATTCATAGTATTTACATAAAAATTAATGCATAGGGCAGACATTCTTGGATATAAGAGTTATCACCTGATTTCAAAGATCTTGATTTTATTTTTCAAAGTGTAAGTTGTAAATAAGTATTTCTCTTAGAAATTACACAGCTGTAAATAACTTTTATGGTATTCAGTAAGGTCAAAAGAAATCTGATAGATTGTCTTTGGTGGGTCTGGCTTCAACAAAAAAATAACTAGGATATTCAGTTTTTGGTTAAGTGTATAAAGTTTTTTCCACTTAAATTCAGGGGAATTTCTGTGTTGTGGATCAGTGTGATGCAAGACATGATTTAAGAGGTTTACATTGTAATAGCATGTTCCAGACAACACAGCCATATCTGCAATTTTTGACAGATGGAAAAATGTCTTCTTTTCAGAAAATAAAAAGTAACACTACAATCTAACAGCGTTCCTAGCTTCACTAGGAGTAAGAGGTGTTTCTAGTTAAATCACATTTAATTTTGATAGTTTCAAGATTCAAGAGACCATTCTTGAATGTGGAGTCACAATGTCATCACTCATTTTCCTTTTTAGGCTTTGCATAGCACTCGAGACTGCATTTGCATATGCTATCCTGATAAACTGGGCAGAGATTAAAATGTAATCTGCTGAAACACAGAAAACATTCAGATTTTTTTCTGAAGGATAGGTCTTTAAAGGATAGGTCTTTAAAGAATTTCACTGAGGTTGGAGGGGTGGGGTAAAGCCACTACATAACAGCATAGAACTGTGACACCAGTTAACATACCAGTTCGCTTTCCCTCCATTTGTGATCCACATCTTCTGACCGTTAATAACGTATTCATCTCCTTTCTTCTCAGCCTTTGTTTTTATACCAGCCACATCAGAGCCTGCTCCAGGCTCTGTTACACAGTAAGCCTAAAAGAAATTAAGATGTGAAATCTTGGGGAATAAAAGTTCTATCTTTAGTCAACTGCAAATTAATGCAGATTATGTGCATGAAACTAGTTGTTAAAGGTTTAAGTGACCTGCATGGTAAAATCCAAGCACCAAACAAACAAAACCCCCACTAAAATCCCCAAACAACCCAACACACAGACCCCTTCCCCCTGGAGAGAGCTGTCCGAGTAAGGGTTAATTTTCTTTATAAATCCATAATAATACATAAAATTGGCTTTTAATCAAACAGAAACATTCTGTAACCCTTAAGTTATTACTTTCTCGGGCTTCAAAAATTCTGATGTGAAAGCCGAGGATCTTTAAAGTCTGAAAATAAGAGCACTGAGGAACGTTTTATGTTTACTGAGTCCTTCAATTTAGGAGGCATAGTTGTAGATTTAGACACATTGCACACAAATCTTTGCTTCTTTCTATGCAGCAAGTACTGTTTTATGTAATATTTAAGATCACAAATAGAGTTTCATTCCCATTCAAGTTAAGGGTCTCCTTACACAAACCTTGTATTTTTCTTAAACATCTACAACCCTTTTTGAAAGGGAAATAAAAACTATTGATTTTTGGGAAGTGACTTAGGATGGGGATAATTTTCCATTTACTTACTGGATGCATCTCATTAGGTATTCGTTAACTTTCAGTAAATGTCACTGTTTACATACAAATCAAAAAGGGCTAAGTTGTGAGTACATGTAAGTGTTCAGGGGAAAAAAATAGCAAAAAAGAGGAAAAAACAAAAGAAAAAGGAGTAATACTGTTAATATGGTTTAGAAACATTCCACAATACAGCAGTTATACTTACACACATAATTGGTTCCTCTGTCATTCTTCCTAAGTATTTTTTCTGCTGATGCTCATTTCCTGCAATAATAACTGGCATTTGCTGAAAGAAAATATTTAGACCTTAATCTGGCTCTTTCAAGTGCAGAGATTGCAGTTTAAGGGATGTAAGGAAACATGGCACTTACCCCTAGGGAGTTTGCTTCAATGGCAGTTTGAACCCCTGTACATCCATAAGCTAACTCTTCTGTAATAAGGCACGCTTCGAAACTGCCAAGGCCAAGGCCACCTATGGTTGAAATATTTAAGTTACTCGAGGGGATTTAAATTATAACGCATTAATATTAGTGATTTACACAACATAATTAACAAAAATGTACTCTTCCACATACATATAATTGTGTACTGTGTTTGGTTAGGCATTCTCACACAAGCATTCTAACTAAATCTTCGTCAGAAGAGTAATGGGTGATTTGAAAATTAGGTATCATGTGTCCAGAGTTATTGTTTGATTAATGTGGGACAACTTGCACAAAGTGGCAAGAATGTACCGCTCACATTTTTTTACTACTGTACATTGAAGAATTAAGAGTTCCTAGGAAGCAGAGAAAGGGCTCCTGAGCCAAAAGCATTTGGGTACAAAACTGTCCGTATTAGTAGACAGCCAACGCAGTAATCTGTTCCTGACAGAAGCCAACACTGTGGGAAACTGGACAACACAACATACAAATACAGTAATAACTACCTCAAAAATATTTTCCTGAACTTTCAAGTGACTTCTTCGGTCAAAGAAATAATTCTCTTTGGTATCTTTGTTATGCCAACCCTTGACAGACATCTGTTACATGAATTTATCCAGTCTCTTTTTGAATCTATGTAAAATCTTAGCACCTATATTCTACAGGGCAATAAGTTGCAAATTAATTCCACACTGCATGTGGAACCATCTCCTTTCACTTGTTTTGAATCTACCATCTCCTTTCACCTGTTTTGAATCTACCATCTGCTGACAATATTTTGATGCCTTCTAGTTATACTGATAGGGACAGTGAACCATTGATCCCTTTTCACACTCTTCCATGCCACTGACATTTTCATCATTTCTCCTATAGAATTTACATCTCACACAGAAGATAAAACTTTTATAATCTTTGTCATCCTTGTAGAAACCTTCTCCATTTCCCCAATACTCTCTTGAGATGGAAGGATCTGACTATATAATGAGTTAAAGAGGCAAATACAATTCGGTTTCAGGAAGCAGCATAATTATGCCTTCTGCTTTTTTCTTCATTCCCTTAAGGGTCCCTTGTGACCTTAGATTTTACAGTTTTGACCATTTCTTGAGCATTATGCTCATGTTCACAGGATCCAAAGATATCTTTTCTGAGAGGCAGTATCTAGTGCACCGTATATCTTTTCTCTGTGAAGTTCAGATTGCTTCTTTCCCTTCACATGTGCAACACTTTTTCTTTTTGGAATCACATTGCTATTTTAACTCCCACTCTGTTTCATGACCTTTTCCTGCAGCTCTCTGAACCAGATCATCTCTTCTATGGTGAATAATTTAGTATTATCAGCAAACTCTGTCACCTTTGCATTTACGCCCTTTTCCAGTTTATTTATACACATCTCAAATAGCACAAGACCTAGCAAGACTGTGCTGCTAATTTTGCCAGTATGAAACCTGATGACTTTTAAAACTTATTTCAGAAGCTCTGGCATTCTTGATCAACCAGCCATCCTTTGTTCACACATTTATTAGCTACTCCAAAGAACGCTAATGATTTTATGAGGTATGAATTCCTTTCACTAAAACCCTTCTCCAGCATATCATATTTGTCTGTATCACTCATACATCATATGAGCCAGGACTCTGCTGTACTGCACTTAATCTAAACTGAAAAACTCTCCTTCTGGGATATACTCCTGAATTATTCCAGCCTGTATCAGAGACTAGAACAAAAGATGACCTTCTAATTTCTCTGCCTAATCATCTGACAGTGCACCAGGGGAACATTAAGCAGCTGTAATCACCCTAGAAAAATCTGGTCATAAATTACTAAACCATAATCTGTCTAATTTGTCCCCTGATTACATCCATACGTAGTAACACACTTGTATGTGTCAACCTGCCTACTGATTAAATTTAGATTATTCAAGTATGTGACTATTCAGTACAGAATCCATAATTACACACAGGCATCTCATATAATGTCTTTTCATTGTTCCATTTCACAGATTAAAAAGAATGTTTACTTACCACAGCTTTCCGGTATGTGTGAATTCATAAGGCCAAGCTCCCAAGCTCGTTTTATAAGTGGAACAGGATACTGAAACAGGCATGGAAAAATCACCTTCTGATTCACCGCAACCAAAACTTCTAATTTTATGCAGGCTAAGATAAAAAGTCTGTTTTTTCCAATTTTTCCCTTACACTATGCTAGATTTACCTCTCCAGTTTTGTCATATTGTGCAGCGACAGGAATAATTTCCTCCAAAGCAAATTTACGAGCAGTAGCTTGAAACTCTTTCTGTTCATCAGTAAGTTCTATTTTAAAACAGGAAGAGAAAAAGAACATAAATCCTCTGCTGTCTTTTATTTTGCCAGTTGTCAAGACTACAACAAAAAAGAAACGAGCATCTGTCCAGGACAACCCAAACCACCACTATTGGAGGCTCTCCAGGAAGCAAAAAGGCTCAGGTTCCTCTTACTCCTGGGAGAAAACCTCCATTGTTCCCTGATCAACCCCTACATGCACTTACTTACGTCTGATGAAATTATCCACAAAGTATTGAAAACGAAGTAGAGAGGACTGTGTAAAACAAAATGTATTACCAAAAGAAACAAGAAGAATGCTGTTTTAATTAAGTGCATAAAAAGACAGAGGTTGCCCAAAGATCCTGACTCTTCAGTTTCAAACATCTACCTCTGATCCTCTAAATTTAGTTGTATATATATCATATATAATATTCCAAGATGAAGATGAATTTTTTACATTTCTTGATAACCAAGTTCAACTATAACTACATTTAGGTACTGTAACATTGAAAACAGCAATATGAGGTAAGTATTCAAAGCTAATAAGACACTTTGACAAAAAAAAAAAACCTTAAGACAGATGTGAGTTAAAAAAAGAAGAAAGTCTTAAGAACACTACACACCTATCTGCCTTGCCTCAGCTGGGGATAAAGTTACTTTGTTTTTCAAACTATTTTTTAAATAGAAATATATTTTAAAAACACCTTCATTTTTAATTCATGGTGAACTACAATATACAGTATTATTTCTTTTTAACTCTGCAATTTGCCTGCTATTGTTGCATTTCTTTCAAAAATTGTACTACTTACCAAAGCTAAACCCAGCTCCAGGTTTGCCTACATGTAAATTTTGTGCAGGTTTATTAGAATAGGACCTCCATCCGTGCCCTGCAATGGTTTGAAGCATTTGCTAAAGAAGAAAAGAACATGAGGTATAAAATCTTTACAGCTCAAGGCTTCTAAAGCTACAAACCTATCTGCAGCACAACTTTAAAAGTAGCTTCCCTCTCTAGAAACAGAATCACATCAAGTATAATACAATTAATGCAGTGATAAAGAATTACTGGCTATGTTGTGTGTTCCTCCTGTGGCACACAGCACTTACATGAATGGGGACACCTCTACTTGGAATCTCAGGCTTTAACAGGACCAAGGGCGAGTCAACTGCTGTTTGCACTTTTAAGTACTGTGCAATTGAGTATTTTAAAATTATTAAGCATAATTAAAATTTATGTTCACAGAGACACAGCAATATATATTTCTTTCATTTATACACACACTCATTAAAGTTCATTTTCTGGCCTTCTAGTGAATATCCTATTAATCACTCTTTACCTACATGCAGATTTAGCAAGATTTTAAAAACAACCTATCTATTAGCCAATATATCAGAATATTTTCATAACGTCCTAGAATAATCTCTGCTTTAATAAGCTGCTGCCACTGACACTTGGTGATTATTATTATTATTACTGTCCTCCAAATAGGAGAGAACACCACAGACTGTCTGAAGTTTATTTTTCCTCCTAATACTTATCACAAATTTATTCTTTTTCATTGTAAATACTTTCTCTGCTTTTTTTTTAATTTAGAGTCCCAAATATTGTTGCTACAGCTATTTTCAGAATGTCTTAATATTGTGCAAAAACATGTCTGAATTTGTTTTAAGAGGATGGTTTACTCTCTTCAGGAGCTATGAATCTCTGAAATGTTTGGAAATCAGTGAAAAATACATAATTTGATAATTTTTTAGGATGACCCAAATCAATATTGCAAAAACAAGCTTGCCTAAACACTAAGGAAAGGCTTCCTCTTGATTTTCTTCTGTGAAAATGTAAATTGTGATCAGAGCAGTCACTTATTTCCTAGCATTAAAATAATTGAATTATTGATAGTAATGCAAAAAATATCACATAAACTCTAGAAGACAAGGACATTACAGAAAGTTACATATCTGGGGAGGAAACAAGTATCTTCAAAAATGTTACAGTAGATAAACTGGGATCTTAAAAATGCTATATGATAGATGGTTATAACACAGCACAAGCATGAAGAATACTGCCAATAATAGGTATCAACACAGTGAAAAAAAGTATTTTTAGAGGATACTGAAAACATCTATAAAATTCAAAGAAGAAATGCAGAAGGACCACTGCTAGGCACAGAAGAGGGAGAGGCTATGACATATTTGCATACTGTGCTGGTAATGTCAATTTATTAATTGCTCAGGATTGCACGGTGCAATAGATAATATATTTTTCATTTCAAATTTTTAGAAACAATAGACATTGCAAAACAGTATCTTGCTAAGTTTTCTGCTACTGCTGCATTTCTCATATTAAAAACTAAAACAACACCACAAAAATCTAGAAAGACCTTGATTCCTCAGAATTATTTACACCTTATTTTATCTGGAAAAAAGAGGAGGTTGAAAAAAAATCAGATTAATTGTAAAGTTTTTTCTTTTCTTTTTTTAAGGATAGACCACCAAAAGATTTTACCTACACTTGGAAAAGTACTGGATTCAAACTAATGCTAAAAGTGATACTCTGTATGAAAGAAGCTGTAAAATTAAAACCAGTGACCTTATGTCTGTTGTGGTATAGTATGCACACTGAGGATTACTCTGGAAAAACTCATAAACACAAATATGGACAGATGGGATTCACAGCTGGAAGCTGCATGACTTATCAGGTGACAAAGGATGAGGGTTTGCTCCATGTAAGAATTTGGATGACCATCTGTCTATTTGTCAACGCTCCTGTTCCTTGACTCTGAGGAGCAGTTAGATTCAGTGACCAGCTACTGGTAGTGATGTTCAGATGCAACTCCTACTGCACTTCCTTGCACTACTGTATAAACTCTGTTGCAATTACAACTATGATCATCAGTGTAGCGAGACTAACACTGGAAGAATGTGCTGTCAGGAAAAGGGTATGACAAGGCTACTCACAAAAGAACCTGTTCAAAAAAAAGCACATCACAGAAAATGGTGGGACAACAATATGCTAAGGGTCACTAACCTTGATTCTCCCTCATGTATCTCAGGGAGAAAATGAATTATCAAGAGCAGTTTGTTGCCGGGGTAACAGGTCAGGAGGTTGAACTTGATATAATAATTTCCTCCCTATAGGCTTCCTTTTCTTAAAGCATTACTTTTGATCCGTAAGATACCAGCTTCAGATGGAGACTTCTTCCCTCACTGATCTCCTTCACTCTCACAACACTTAGGACCTGTGGCCAAGCTGCATCAATTTGTGGCAAACTAACACTGTTCCCAGGGGGTGTGAAGGGCCTTTCAAGTAATTCAGACTCATGACTGCCTCTGGATATGGGGAATCCAGAAAAGGGCATGTGTAAATGCTAAATGTGTTTTGAATAGTTCTTATTTTCTAGTTTGAAGGTGAGGATATTGGTGGTTCAATACAGTATAAAGTTTGCACTTTAGAAAACCAACTATTATATTTCACCCGTACTTTTTTAAAAAAATAACATAGGTAGTACAGCTAAGTATGCTAAAGGAAATGCTTTGGATAAAATACCCTGAACTCTTAACTCCGGTGTTTTGAAGTTTAGCCGTCTCCGCCGTTAAATGGGAGGTGCCAGACACGCTGAGCACGGCGCGGCCTTTGCCACATGAGGAACCGCAAAGGCTGTGCAGTAACTCCACTGAAGAATGTCAGATGGCAATACCCACTGTGATTACGCCACAAACCCGGGTAATACTGCGCGGCAGGAAAAGCAGCACAGCGGGCAGACTCCAGTGCAGCGGCTCTCCCCCCCTCGGAGCCACCTGCCCGCCGCGGCTGTTCCGGCGGTGACAGCGGGCGGAGCCCGGGCTGGC
>VWZU01007432.1:36397-46707 GCA_013397095.1 Sterrhoptilus dennistouni
GCTGCCCCGCCCCGCCCGCCCGCCGTGCTCCGCTCCTGCCAGAGGGGCCGGGCGGGTTCTATTCCTTCCTGCGCCCTCCCGGGGGAGGAACCGGCCCGGGCCGTTCGCCGAAGGCGGGGTGTCCGTGCCCTGGGCCGGGGCGGTTTGATCCTGTTTGCCGAGTGTCCCAGGCTGGCTCCGATCAGCCACGTCACTCACCTGTCAGTAGAACAGCAGTTTCACTGTAATTTGCGCCTCCGGGAATCGTAAACACATGTTTCGGGGGTGTGCCAGGAACGGGAGAGTGACTGGGCCTGGCACACAGGAGTTGTTACCAACTGTGTTGATAATTACATAAAATATTCTTATAAATGCTCTTAATTCCTGTTGTATTCTAAAGAAAAAGCAATGCTTTTGGAAGTTATCTGTGGTGCGTAAAATACACGCTTTTGAATATCATTGTTTCACTGTTGTGCAGCAGTGTTATTTAGTCGTTTATTAAAGCAAAGATTTCAAGAAAAATGGCAGCCATTGATTTTTCTGTGACTTCTTTATTTGGTGTGAAATTTTAACAGGATTAACAAAATTAAGTATTTTGCTGGAAGCTGGATTTTGAATAACATTTTATTTTACATAATAGTACAAAATAATACGCAACAAATATTTTTCCATCATTATTGCCTTTTTATGTTTGGCTCTTAATTGCTTGTTTTGTTTCTGACAGTTGAGAGTATTGATTTTGTAGTTAATACCAATGAAACAGTTTGATAGAAAACTAGCCATATAAAAGTTATTTCCAGATATATTTATCAACTGTCTGAAAGGAGATGATTGTACTGTTTTATAGACTTCATACTGTTGTGATTGCAGGTGATTACCTAAGGGAGGCATGTAGGCACCTTTGATTGAGTGAAAAGCAGCATAGACTGCTGCTTTTCCACTCTAATATCAGTAGAATTTTTTCCCTATACTTTAAGGGTAATTGAGTAAAAGACATAAGCGTAATTTATAACTCTATGTTGCTCAAGTATTTTTGAAGATTCTGTATGTTCCTGTTTCAAGTACGCCATACCTTTGGAGTGTAAAGTTGTAGTGAAGCTTTTAAATACCAGCACTCAAAGTCTGCGTTTTGTGTTCAGTTTTATATAGGGTTCTCTTCCATAGGTCATGTTTCTGAATATAGTGTGGGAATTTCATTACTGAGCAGTCCATTTTCTGTCTATATATTATTTAACTATTTGTGTGGTTTATGTGTATGCAATATCTTTGTATTCCTCAATTTATTTGTCATCACAACATAGTGTTGTGATGATATATAAGGAAATACACTAATCTCATTTGAGAGCTTTAAAGTTTTAATTTTTGTTTGCGGCATGGATTATACCATGCATATGCTAAGACGGAACACATCAAAATTCTAAAGATACATAGATGGGTTCAGAGTATGTATGAAAAGCTGATGTCGTATGTAATATATCCTGTCCTATGTAACAAGCAACTTCAGCTGACTGATCATGATTAACACCTGTAAGAATGCTATACACTAGGCATAGTTCCTAGCTGCAGGGAGTGATTCATATCTCACAGTGATCAGAAATGAAACTTTATTTCTAGATGCCCTTCAGATTAGGATCCATAGCCCTTTAGTAGTGAATAAGCTCTTTTTTGAGGTGAAGAGACAGTTTTGAATGAGGTTGAGGACATCCCTAAGGCAGGGGTTGGAATAAATCATTACACTGAGGGAATTATGACATCAGGAAGTAATGCAGAACAATGCTGTTTGGTTTATACAGTGAAATGTTGTATTTAAGACCTAAAAAACATTTTGGAGTGTTTTTACTTCCAGCTTGATAGTGTTCCCTAGTAAGGGGTTGGAACACTTTGGGTACACTCCTAGACCATGTCTTCAAGTAAATTTCATCCAAAAATCAATTAATGTGCTTTTAGATTCTCTCTGTGAATCAAGTAAGACAGTAAGTGGGGACAATTTGGAGACTCCCTTCAAAACTATGTTCCTCACCTGAACTGAACTGTTAGTGTAGACAGAGATTGAGAAGGTGGTTGTCTGAAACTCTCCAATTGAAGAAACTGAGTCAGGAATACACCGTAACATTTGCTGTTGTCCCGGTTAGCCTTACACTAGAAACATCTTGGCATGTGAAATTTGGTACTTGCTTCTGAAGACAGATGTCTATACTTCATTGAAGCAAGCTTCTGTTGTAAAAAGCTGCTAACCATCTGTGATCTCCTGCAGGGTTGTAGACATTAAAGAACAGAAATTGTTCCAGAAAAAGGAAGGAAAGAATCTGTGGAGCCAAGACAAAGGTATTCCAGGACATTTCTGCTAAATGACAGGAGCAACTGGGTTAAGGTACTAAAACCAGCTGCTCACTATGCAGCTTGCACTTACGAAACTATACCCTTGCTTACCTTCCTTCTCTCCTTCAAATTTTCTTGCTGCCTCTCTTCACATCTCCTTGGGTAAACGAATGAGAATTCTTTTGGCACTATGTTGTCAACATAATGTGATAGATGTCATGTATAAATTCGAGTATAAAATACTGTATTAAAAGCTTGGCCTATTAAAAAGCTACTCGAGGGCATCTCCAGGATTCCAAGGCAGCTGTGCAGCTGTGAAACCACAAAATTTGCAACAGAAACGACAGGGCTGGACTGGAGGTGGCCCATTCATCAAGGATGCTACTCAAGGCGTGATGTCAATCTTGGTGGAGGATCCGGAGGATGATCAAATCAGCACCCCAAAGGAAGAGTCCCGGAAAACTCTTGAGATGTCTTTCATACTTACGGGAAACCTTTTCAAAACCTTACTTGGGAATAAAGAAATGCATGAATATTCGGACTTTCAATAGACTTACCTTCCAGACAGAAAAACTGTATACCCGCCCCCCGCCCCCCCGCCCCGTACGCCAAGACCCAGCGTTCCTGGGCAAGGTTGGATGGCACCGTTGCTGCTGTCACCCTGTTCACCCAGCATTCGATCGGTGTTGTCCGATTTTATTGTGGCTTTTTAATTTGATCTTGGAAAATTGCTAAATAAATTCTTTTATTTTGGATTGGCTTCTAATCATTTGTAACAATAGTTTTTCCAAAGCCAATCTAGAGGAGAAAATTCAAAGCCCAGATGGTCCATGTCTACTAAGTGTTTGAAAATAGAGGGATATGAAAGATGGCAAGGTTATCTGTCAAAGCCTGAACTACTAGAACTTTGAGGTTCAAACTTATTTACATAAGGAGTGACAATAGATAAAAATTTCCATAAGGTGTACTTAGTTTTTGTGGGTTTTTTTTGGTTTTTTTTTTGTTTTTTTTTTGCATTTCTTTCTGAAGCAGGAAATACGGCATCTGTCTTTCATTTTTATTTTCTCAAATGCTTACTGCTGTGTCATATTTCTTAATTATTATTCCTCTGCTAACTTTTACTACAGTAAGAATTGTATAGTGCACAGTATGTTGCTTTATTAACCTAGAATACTCTCTTGTACATTAATGCATGATGCTTATTGCTGAAATTTATAACTTAGCAAGTAAACACAGTAAACACATTACAAACTACAGCTCACTGTCATGGTTTAGGAATGGTATTCCCCAATTTAGTGCTCATGCTGAGACTCTCCAAACTACAAAGTACCCTGCCGCTCACTCGCTCTTCTTCTCCTCCTCCTGTGGCAGGCTAGAGAGAAGAATTCAGCATCCGTTTCTTGGCAGGATATTCAGGGCGATAAATCCAACAATAAAACATGGAGGGAGACATTCTTACAGGAGCAAGCTAAATGGATTATGTGCACAAGATTTGACACTGCTTAGTCATAATCTGAGTTTGTACAGTCAGATAATAACCTGTTGGGGGTTAGATTTCTTCCTTTTTCTTTTTTTTTTTTTTTCTTACAGAATTTTTTCCTAAAAGTTGCTAGGAAACTAACTACTGGGTACTTATGGGTACTTAAGCAAAACAAAAGAGTGGCCAAAGTCGAGAGAGGAGTGTGGCATTTGGCTACACTTCTTTTATCTCTGGGAGTTTCCCTCAAGGGGAGAGAAACCCTGAGATTTTTTTGGGGGCAGGAAAAAAGGTCGGGGCTGTGGGGGCTGCTGCCCTCCCGCGTTCAGCACGGGAAGGAGCAAGGGGGTCAAGCTCTTGCTTACACTGTCATCACTAGAGCCCAGTCCTAGGGACCTAGCACCATCTGCTCATGTGTCCAGGAATCTTGAACTCGTTTTTCTTTCCTACCCTCATATCTGTGCCTGAGAGCCCCTCAATTTCAAGATTATAATCATTCAGAGGGAGGGGGTTTACATTCTCCATTCCAAGGGAGGATTCTGCCTTCCCTAGCAGACACCTGTCTTTCAAACTAGGACATAACCTGATCTTTGAATTTCATTTCTGCAAATTCCATACTTTTCCATGCTCCTCCACTAAACATAAAAAAGTATAAATCGTATTATATAATGCTAGACATTGGGTTGTTTGAAGATATCGTAATGTCGTAGTTTAGGAATGGCACTCCCTGATTAAGAGCCCACCGTGACTATCCAAACAAAGCTGCTGCTCTCTCTCCCTCTCTCACTCCCCCTGTGGCAGGCTGGAGAGGAGAACCTGAGGTATAAAAGGTAAAGGTCATGGGTTGAACAGTTTATTGGGAACAGCAAGGAGATAAGAAAAATTACCAGTAACTGGAACAATAATAATAAAGGTGTGCAAAAGAGAGAGCGATTCACATGCAAAATGCTCATTACTCCTGACTACTCCAACTAGAAGCAGCCCCTTCCCCCCCACCCCAACAATGGTGAGAGGTAAAGAATAACCTCTGAGTCCTGTCCCTGTGCCTCCTGGCCACTGCAAAAATTAACCTTGTCCTGGCCAGAACCAGCATGCTTATCCCTTAAAGTTAGTGACTGTATTCTAGGCTGAACTGTTATTTTTTATTAGTAATTTAAAGTGTTTTACAGCTTTCGGGTTTTTTTAATTGTTAATGTGATACATGGTATAAAATAATTCGTGCTTTAGGATTAAAGATTTCAGGAATTGTGAAACCACAGGCTGCCACAGGGGAAGAAACTGATTTGCAATAGTGGCAGCATCGAAGATGAGCCTCCTCCAGGGATGGGCAACTCCCTGGTGATCAACACCCAATACGCATCAATGATAAGATAATTTGTGTGTCAAGGGCATGCATCCCAATGCTGGATTCCCGTAAAAAGAATCAAGTATTCATCCCTTCCCCGCCCAGAGATCAGCACCCGACTTGCATCTATGATAAGATAATCTTTGTGTCAAGGGCGTGCATCCCAATACTGGATTCCTGTAAAAAGAATCAAGTATCCATCTCTTCCTGGAAAACTTTTCCACAGACCAGCAACAAGAAAAAGAAGGACTAGGTCAGATCAAAGATCTGTTTGGCATAGTATCCAGTTTATAGCACTGCAACAAAGGTCAGGAGATGGTTCCAGAACAGATCATTTACCAATAACACAGTGATTATTTTTGTCTTTTTTTTTTTTTTCTTTTTTCAAAATTTTTTCTACCCTCCAAAATTTTTTCAATTTGTAAGTTTCCTGAGCTGGAGGTGATGCCTTTGTGTTTAACAATGCTTCATAGATGTCTCTTCCGTTAACTTGACTGGCTGCTTTTTGAATGTGTTGGGAACCACAGCTTAGTTTCTACACTAAGAAGAACCACTTCAGGTTGCTTCTTTTTAATCAGACATCTGCTAAATGAATTTGTGGTCCCTACTTCTTGAATTCAAACAGGCACATTCAAACATAACATCTTTGAAGCAGTCATCCTCTTTGGGTCAAAGATTTAATAAAAACCAAATTATATAATAAAAAAAATATGATATCCTCATAGCGATTTCTTTTCCAAGCTGAATAATCATCTTTGAGTACTTTCTACAATGTCTTAGCTTTGTGTCCAAGAATCAGAATCATAAAGTCGCTCATGTTTTTGCAAAAACATAAGAGTATAACTTCTGTGGTCTTTTTATGTGATTTTCTGTTACCCTTTTTTTATTACCTCTGAACACTGAAGTGAAAATTTTTGTACATTATCTATGATAACAAGATGTGGGATGTAATGGTCAACTCATCTTTGTACATAATTATTTCTCTGCACCCCTTATCCATGTCATTTTACATTTTATTTGCCCTGAGCTTATCTGAAATTCTTTCAGCCCCATAACTATTGGCATCAAATTTTCCCATTTCACTATTCCTCTCCTTTTTTAAATCTTTGATGAGTATCTGGAACAAGAGTCCCAACGTACAAGCCTTTGAGATTCCATGAGTTTGAGATTCCACCAATTGAGCAAATTTTTGATTAGTCTTCAGATCTTAAAAACAAAAAAATCATATGGTTATGTGGAAGGTAAAGGATATCTTTAAGGATATCTGGCCATAAACCTTTTCGGTGCAGAAACAAAGGAAGACAAACAAGAACATGAAGAGACTGACAAATGGTAAGGAAGTCAGGGATGAGACATAAATCAGACAGTCATACTAAGTGATGAGGAATGTTTGTTTCAGTATGATTATCTGATCAAAGGTCTTGTCAAGTGAGATAACAAGAAAAGGTGGAAAGCCATAAGCAAAATATGGAGACACAAACTTGACAGTCAAAGATAACAGTGACAAACACAAGAAACAAACTGCCTCTCAGTAAGCAGGCAAACTGGGACTTTGCACCTGATAAGATGCAAACCTGAGAGTCCATAATGTTGGAAATGGATCTGTGGAGCTATTCAAACTAATGAAGGAAATGTGCAGGGGAAGGGCTTCTGGAGGAACAGAGGAGAAAATAAAGACTGGAGCATTAAATGGACCAGTCATGTTAAAATGGCCAGTAGGTACACTTGTCTGACTGAGCCCTATCTCACTATCCCATCTGTATGTGTGTTGTAAGGATGAAGTGGCAACTACTGAGGGTTCTCCATGAGTGGATTTGGTACCAAAGTTACATTTGGGAATGTGGGTGCCCACTGGTGGTGCTGATGTTGGGGAGGTCTCAGTATCTGCTGCTGGAGTGGTTGGAGGTCTTAGCTGCCAGCTGCTGAGGTAGGAACAGTTCATGTCCTGAAAATGTTCTACTGGGAGGGACTGGTGGGTGAGGTGAGTGAGGGGTTCAGCACCAGTAGCTGGAGTGTGGTACAGCTTGTGTGCGTGGTGCTGGATGCTGAGGGTGCCATCATCTTCCCCATAGTTGGTTTGCGTGTCTCATTTCCCCGCAAACTTCAAGCTGAACTTGCCAATGGAGCAGGAGACATTGGGTCATCAGACAGGCAGGGATCCATCCTGTCATCCATGGGAACCTGTGAGTGTGGAGTGCCTGTGGGCTGTGTGAGCGCAATGTTTGCAGCAAGCATCAAACTGGACCAGCCTGGAAATAGGAACTTCTGAGGCAGGTAAGGAGGCTGGGATCTGGGCAGGGATCTGGGTGAATTTGCGTGTGCTTGGGCATCCAGGGAGTTTTGTGTGTGCCTGCACTAGTGACCTTTTGTCTCTGCCAGCCCAAGAGGAGGAGAGGACATGGCTGCCTGTGGTCTGTGCTGGAGCTGAGAGTGAGTCCTGCATGTAGGTGCTGTTGAAGACTGTGCACCACAAATAGGAAGGGCAGCAGCAGCCACGTCACTCTGCCTGGTACAGACTCTGCGTCCCCAGGCACCAGCATGGGCTCAGCAGCTGGGCAGGACAGGAGGGATCCTGGAGCTGTAAGAAATTACAGACCCTTCTAACACCCTTTAACAATTTTTAGCTATAAAAGGACTTTTCCCTCTGTAGTGGCTTATTTGACTTTAAACTTTTTTCATGAGGAACCGTTACAGAAATCCAAATAACTTGAAAATCAGTTGTATTCCCTCATTTTTGTGTCTGCGGCTCCTTGGGAAGTCTTCATAGTTCTCTGAGCCTTGCCTTCTCTTTACAAAAATTATACTTTCCAATATGTCACATATTCCAAATCTGTCTGCATTATTGTAGTTTTCACTATGTGCAACATGCAGAGGCAAGGTCTGCAGTTTTATGGATTTGCATCAGAAGCGTTTTCAAAAATTTTGAAAATGTTTATCACCTTCAAGTCTAAATGTGCATAGGAGGCCTAAGGAAAATACCTTATTAACTCTACATATTCTCTTCCTCCTATTGGCCTTTAGAAAAAGGATTCTTTTTAGCATCCATATTTTTTTGCAAATTAGTAGTCAAGCTCTTTTTTGGCTGCCTTACTGTTCTTTCACATTTAACGTGCCAAATTTTGTGATCCTTTATAATTTACTCACTTGAAGACAACTGTTCCCTATTTTGATAGGTTATAGGAATGTAGAAATATTCTTCCTTATTTATAGCTACTGCCCTTTTCATTCTGTCTAGTCCTGGAGACTTCCTTCTGCCATTTCTCAGGCCCTTTGGAGAAACACAAATATACAAAGATGATCTGCTGTGTCTCAGAGTGGTCTCCTTACATAGCCTTCTATATATCTGAATAGCTGTCTTGTAGTTTTTAGCACTATTATAACCTTTTAAATTCTTTTTAGCAAGTTTTCTCTCTCATTTCAGTATATTTTTAAGTTATTCCTTGGTTCTCGTAGTCAGAACCAAGTCAAATGTTAATTCTTCTCCTGGAGGAGATAAATACCATATTATATAAACTGTATAGTATAGACAGAAAATAAACATTGTATGTGCTCTGTATTATATACATTTTATATATATAATATGTGATACCT
The DNA here is from genome assembly GCA_013397095.1 of Sterrhoptilus dennistouni. Taxonomy (NCBI): domain Eukaryota; kingdom Metazoa; phylum Chordata; class Aves; order Passeriformes; family Zosteropidae; genus Sterrhoptilus; species Sterrhoptilus dennistouni. The sequence continues at coordinate 45,109 of VWZU01007432.1, forward strand.
GTATATCTTATATATTTATTTGTAGAACAGACTATACCACCTGTATTACCTATGTTTTTTATTTTTGAGATTCCAATATTCATTCTTGAAGGTAGGCTGTTGTAGTTTGACACTGGCCCAATGCCAGGCATCCACAAGGCCATGCCAAACCAATACAGCTATATATAGATAAATTCCTCTGCACAAGGGGAAGAGAAAAACACTGAGCTGTAGAATAATACTGAAGCTTCCTCAAGCATGCTGCTTAAGCTCTGACTATCAAATCCAGTCATGCCCCGCTACCTTTAGGTTGGCATGCCTTATCAGAATGAGCAGAAGACATGAATACATTCCTTCTTACAAAGATGTCCTACACCGCTTTTCTCATATTTGACTCAGTCTTTGAGACAAGAAGCTCACTCTTCTGTAGGTGAGATTGTCTGAATTGTTTTCCTAGTCAACATCACTGAGATGAAATAAGAATTTCTTCTTAGATAGCAAAGTATGCCAACCCTTTTCGACATCGGGTATTGAGGTCCATTTCCTGGAACACAGGCATCTTGGGAAGGTAGGCTAGGTAAGTGTCCTAGAGGATAGGGGGATGAGGTTAAGAAGGAACTCTCATTAAATTTGTAGACCACGAGCAGTACACAGAATTATAAACCTCTGCCTAGGTAATACTCTGATGAAGTGGGATGACTGAAGGAAGCAAGTAGTCATTTGAAAATATAATATTTAAAAATATAAATTCTAACAATTCAATATATTTGTGTGTGTGGAGGGGGGGAGGAGAATTACTACCCACAGTATTTCCACTAGCAGACAAAACTACGTATGTGGAATTCAGTAATTATTGGAGCGATTGGCCTGAACTGAGACCTCTAGGAGGATGGATAAGGTCGTACATATGCCTGATTAAGTTTTCTTGAAACCAGCCAAGGCAGCTAGCTCTACAAGACCTGATGATGCATGGACCATGTATGTAAGAGGCACATACCCTCACTAATGCAGAGATGATTGGTTTACATTTCCATACAAGCATAGCAACAACTTCCAGATCTATGGACATTAATTTACTCGTAAATAAATGAGCCACGTGCTTTTGAGGTCTTAAGCCAATTTTTGAAAGGGTACTTTTATTTGCAAGCCTTGGAAAGCCAGTTATCCTCTAAAGCTCATGTCCAAAATTATAAATAATGGCCAACAGGTGCACTTATAATTTCAAAATGTTTTCCCTTACAATATACTCTGTGTGTTGGACTTAGTGACAAGAGACTAATTGCATTGTGACATCTGCGTATAGTGGCCTTTTGCTGTAGTGGTGATTTGTACTGTCACGACTGTAAAAGAATCTCAGCAATCAGACTTATTGCTCGTCTGTGGCTGTTGCCCCATTCGGATAAAACGCATGGAGGAGGATGTCAACTGAAGGAAAGTTTATGACCAGAAATTCGTATTTCTCAGTACTACGGGTTTTTTTTACTAAATCGTGAACATGCCCCAGCCCAGAACCAACACATTTCCCCCGCCGAGCGACAGGCGCCCGGCTGTCCCTGAGCTCGGCAGAACGCCCCGTTCCCGTCCAGCCGGGAGCCCGTGCCGGCTGCTGGGCCCGCGGCC
>VWZU01007432.1:48234-62393 GCA_013397095.1 Sterrhoptilus dennistouni
GGGGGGTGCCCGGAGCCGTGTGAGGCCCCGGGGGGTGCCCGGAGCCGTGTACCCGGGGCGGTGTGCGGGTGCGGTGGTACCTGTGGGCTGCCGGTGCTCGGGGCGCGCGCAGCGGGAGCTTCCCGCCGGTCCTGGCGCCGCGGGAAGGTCACCTGGGGCAGAACTTCATCTGAGTGTTTGGGCTCCGCTTTAATTGCTCCATGGAAGGCGATATATTTGCGATGCGGGACACGGGGCTTGCAAAGCTGCTTAGCTCGTTTGAAGGTGTCGCTACAAAGCCGATTTCCTCTTCCAGTGTGCGCGAGATTTCCATGGCAAAACAAACGTGCAGAATGAGCAAACCCTCTCAGGACAGGTCTGCTGCTTCAGGAGCCCTCAAGGCCTCCAGCAATGAGCCGAGTTAGGCAAAAGGGTAAACACGGCTTGGTAAAGCAGCCTTTGCCTCCGTACCACAGATATGCTGTGAGACATGTTTACACCTTTGAAAAATCTGGGTTTTAATTCACTGCCGTGGTCTGATCCTTGATCTGACTAAAGGAAAATCCATGGCTTGGCTTCCTTTGAAAAAGGGAAATAAAAAAAAAGCCTTTAAGGAAGGAAGACAAGCCACAAACCTAAGGTGAAATAAAAATTGGTGAGTCTGAAATCATTTAACTTCTGAGAGAATCTTTTTCCACTGCTATGGAATTCAAATGGGTTTGCAGGTTACTGCAGAGAGTGTGTAGGCCTAGGATCGTAGATACTCAGCACTGATGGCAGAAAGAGTAGAAGTATTATTCTGAAAGAAGAGCAGGAACACAGTATTCAGGAAGGGAAAGAAAAACAGCTTTCAAATAGAGTTCAGTAAGTGCTGTGTGGGCTTCCTCATTTGCCGTTTGTAAGCAAGAACACTCTTGTAAAGTCTTGATGAGCGATACCAAGTGTTTTACTGTCATAATAGTAATGCAACAATAATCTTTTAAACTTCATTTTGAAAGCATATTACATGGGGAAGAAAGGGTGAGTCTTTTTATTCACCTTTAGGGAGGAAGGCAGTATTCTGAAGAATCGTAGAATTTTTACTATTTGAGTTGTTTCATCAGTGTGTTTATTTCCTTTTAGTTCATTTACATGTATGGATATTAATAGTGGTAATGTTTATTGTGTTACTACATTTGCAAAAATCTTGAACAATTACTCTACTATTGTGTTGGGCAGCAAGGTTCTTTCCCATGTTAGATCCCATAATGTTAAGGACTTAGAAAACAGAAAGTGCAACATTTTCAAATTGAGCTTATGGAATATGATTTTCCTTTTAAATTAGGTTGCTGTAATAGTTATTCTGTTGACTTTGTTGTCTTTGCCAGCAACTTGTTATTTATTAGCCTGCAGGTATATTTTTCAGAGGAATACGTGTCCTAAACTTTCCTTGGAATCTCAAGAATTCTTCACAGCATTAATAAATGACAAAGACAATTTCTTCTCAAAGATTTTTAATTTGTGTCATCAGTCTGATTCTTTAGAATAAATTAATCAAGTGCATTTTTTTTTAAGGGAAGCAGTACTTTTTTTTCATGTGACTACAGTATTAACTTATGGTACTGGTGGATGAAGAATTGGCTGTGGCCTGGCAATGTGCACCTGCAACCCAAAAAGCCAGTTCTGTCCTGGGCTGCATGAAAAGAAATGGGACACCAGGTTGAGGGAGGTAATTCTGCCCTTCTCTACTCCACTCTGGTGAGACTCCACCTGAAGGTACTGCATGTGTAGGAATGCATACTCCAGCATTCCCAACACAAGCAAGACAGGGATCTTGGAGCAGGTCCACAGGAGGGCCACGGAGATGATTAGCAGGCTGGAGCACCTTTCCTATGAAGAAAGGCCAAAAGAATTGAGATTGTTCAGCTTTTTGATATGTATAAAGGGGGTTTGTAAGAAAGAGGGAGAAAGATTTTATTATAGTTTTTAAATGCCCCTCTTTTTTTTTTTTTTTTTTTCCCTGTTTTATTTCCCCCAAGGTTTCTATTGACAGGACAAGGGTCAATGGTTTTTAACTGAAAGGATTATGATTGAACATAAGGAAGAATGTTTTTATCACAAGGTGATAAAAGGTGCTGAAGCAGTTGCCCAGAGAAGCTGTGACTGCACCATCCGTGGAAGTGTCTAAGGCCAGGTTGAACGGGACTCTGAGTAACCTGGTCTGGTGGAAGGTGCATGCCCATGGCTTAGGGTTGGAGTGAGATGAGCTTCAAGGTCCGTTCAACCTAAACCATTTTGTGGTTCTATGAAAGTATGAAAAGTACTGCATACCAGAGATGGTTTGGTCAGTACGTGAATAGGCAATAAAACTGGTAGGATGTAGGTAATACAATTTTTCCTCACCTAGTGGTCTAGCACTTCTTTGTATTTCTTGAGCCAAATTAATTGCTGCATTTTCCATTACAATTAAGATTCTAGAGTATCTGAAAGCATCTAGGATAACATTTGTTATCCTTTAGCAGTTGAGTGTTGTGCATCTTTTAGCTTACTGACTTATTTAAATCGAGCCATTCTTGGAAGTAAGGTATTGGCTCAGCCATGAACAAGGACAATACAATCGGAACATCTATAAGAAAGGAGATTAATGGAACTGTTATGCATACTTATACACTATGGAGTGGGTTATGTACAACTCTCACTGAATATTATCTAGAAAGAGTTTAATAAGCTAGGCTTCTTGTTGACTAATTAAACTTGGTTATATCTTTTAACAAGCATGTTACTAATACATAGTTCAGGAGAAATTATCATTACTACCATCCCAAGCCTGTACAGTACATTATCATCCAGTCTTGCATCTCTGCTTCGCAAAGTCTCTCCTGTTTTACTAGGCCTGTATTTCTCTACGCTATGCCCTTATATTAAAGCCGTAAATATCTTATTCTGCACACGCTAATTAGTTGTTACTGTTGTTAATAAGCAAAAATAAAATAAATTTGCCATAATCATCTGGTCAGAAGGAAAGATGTTGTTACAGTTAAACACACAGAAATGTGGAGGTGGTTTAGTAAATTCAGTAATTGATCTTCACTTGGGTATGAGAAAATCTGTTTGCTCTGCATTCACTCCTGAAGTGTAAAGGCATGTCACATTCACAGTTGCTTAACTGTGTTTATTTGTGTTTCCTGTTGCTAGTATCTGGCTCAGAGGCAGTCAGATTTACAAAATCTGCTAATGTCATTCCTTAGCATCTGGGTATTATGTCAGGGAGTTAGTGTGTCATTACTATCGAATAATCTAATAAAACAATACAGAAGCATCCAGCAGGATAGTGTAAATTACATTAACTTAGGGCTATTCTATTAAAGCAAATAAATGTTAACAGCTTTCCTCTTTCCTTCTTCCTAATCTCTGTGAGGCCAGGAACTAGGTGTGTTTTATGGAGTAATACTTTGATTTGTTTAATATAGGAAAGATAAATACCCAAATTTGTTAACAATCTTACTTTATTACAGTGAAGGCTAAGAAAAATGTGATGTCTGTGCCCTGTACAACATAAGTGGACCTGGACATTTAGATTTCCATATGTGGAACTTGTACTGATTCATTTGGGACTTTAAAGAAGTTGTTTCAGTCAGAGGTTGAGGAAACAGTCAAGAAGTACCCAAGAAATCCTGGAAGAAGAATAACAGAATAACCTTTCAAAGTTCTTTCCAACTTTATTTTCTGTTGGCATTGACTTGGGAGGTGTTGTGATACACAAGACTCAAAGTCCATGAAGATGGTGTAGGAAAGTGGTGTCAAGTCTAATAAGTAACTATGGAAAAAAAAAGTTGATAATAAAACTGTGTTTTATTTTTGCTAGGATGACAGGAAATAAATGCCTGTCAGCTGTTAGAATTAAGTGGATGTCTAAGGTATCTAAGTATTCTTAGGCAACAGATCCCAAGAGTGACTGAGTATAATCTTGGACAAAAGACCCGTGCAACTTAAACTTTATGTGTATGTTTCTGCTGATTTTTTTTCTTTTCGTATTGTTCAGTCTAAATTTGTTGGTACCAAGCTTTTATGATACTGGACTTCCAGTTTCTGGAATAAATACGTTTATACCTGCCATTCCGAATAATAGAGCTCCAATCCATATGAAACATCAAGAAACAACGTTTCTTACCACATTAATTTGCTGTGGCACTTTGCAGCAGCTGGAATGCTGTAAGCACCCAGAAATAAAAGTAGCCAGGAGGGAATCTCTTTCACTTGTGGGATAATCCCACAGAGTCTACTGCTGATATAGTAATTCAATGCTGTCCACATGCCCAAACAAATTATGGGCAACTTTTCATGGGCAGAGATGGGATACAGACTGTTACTTCTTACTAAGGGATATTTGCATTTTTCTAGCCTCATTCCACATAGATGAAATCACCCTTTCCCTCCTAGATTGTGCTGAAGAGAGCTGCAGCAAGTGACTGTACTCTTTGAAGGTACTCTGTTGAGCAGTCACTTTGGAATCAAATCTCTTCTGTTGTACTAAAACTTGGGAGAGTGCCTTTGATTGACTTCTGACATCTGCGAAGAAAAGGAAGTTTTGCCTAAAGCAACCCTCTACCTAAAGAAGACCACTGATTAAAGTTCCCAAAAGATGTTTGGTGGGCTACCTCTCCGACAGGAAGTCCCATGCTTGTACCTACTTTTAACCAGTAGATATCTTTTAAAATATATGATTTAGTGTGTACTTCCAATGTGATAAGGGTGGGAACCCATTTGAACTTTAGGAGTATGTTTCACCAGAAAGAAGAGCTCTAACATGAGTGGGCTGGGACACCACATAATTATCTCTTCTGCACAGCTGATTCTATATAGAAGAATGTGAGTATCTATTGCATGCAGATCATCTAGACTTGTACAAGCTGATGTGCTGTGAAATTTGGTAGCTGAATTAGTGTCCTTTATAATCAGTGTTCTTAGAAATAAATGAATATGCAGAATAATACCTCTGGTATTTTTTATATAACATTATAGTGGATATTACATTAAAATTAACTGCTTTTTTCATCACTGGTATTTTTCTATGAGTTATAATTTTTTGGATATGAGCAGGTTGCTAAAAAATAGCTAAGTGTAGCAAAATACAGCATTTCTATTTAGATCCCCTCCCCCCCAGCAGAATGATAAATAATTCCTATGCTGTTGCTTTATTGTGTCAGACAAAAGGCAATAAGCTGTATCTGTGAATACGCCTTTTTGTTGGTTTCAGTACAATGCAGTATCTGTGCTAGCATCTAGGCAACTGCTATAAACAGGGAAATGATGTGCCCTGTGATCAATACTCTTGAACTCTTACAATATTTACCTCCATAAGTAATTTAAAGGTTTGTGCAGGATTTGTGAGATAGTACAGTTCTTTCATACTAATATATATGTGTGTGTATTTAAGTAATATGTATATAATATGTACATATGTATTGCTAACCAAATTATTTTATTTAGGAATACATAATTTCATTTGGAAAGTAAGTAACATAATGTTACATTATATTGTATTTCTAGTTATGCAGTTTATGCAGAGCAGATCCTTGATAATTTATGCTGATAGGCTTTTCACGAATGACTAAGTGTTGTGGCAAGAGCCATGTAACACCAGTCCACAAGCTTGAGGTTAACCACCATTTTGGTCTCCAGTCTGAGGAAAAACAACCATACTGGCAGCTGCCTGAAAGCTTATTTTGGAATTGTAGAGAAGATAATAAAGAGAGCTCAGCTACTGGAAACTTGGCTTTTTCTTCTAATCCTTTTATAATGAAAGGTTTTCCTTTCAATTGAGGGAATCAAAAATCTGTAGGTAGTGAATGAGTGGTTTGGGATACTGACAAGCAGAATAGGAAGAGAAATCAGTGAAAGTTTCTTAGCAAAGTGAAAGTAACCCCAAATCAAATGAATCTGTAAGTGGAGATGGTAAATAAACAAACAAGTGCACTAGAATTCTGAGCCAATGACTACCAATGAAGTTGTATAGTACACCTGGAAACGTGGCTCTGCAAGCAGAAAAAAATAACCCCCCCCAACAGCCAAGTGCTTTTTCCCCAAGAGTCTTCCCTGTTGTGTACACTGTAACCATTGCCAGAATATGATATATGAGAAAACCTACAAATGTGGTTTATTTATGCTCTGTTTCACTCAAAAGTATAAGAAAAATATATTAAGAAAGGATGGCATGGTAAAAGATCAATGTGGGGAAGTGTTTCTTTTTTTCCACAGAGTGACTCCTGGGCGATGTGGATGGTCAATTAATGTATTTTTGGTCACCTGTTTTTTGACTTAAGCTGTTGAGTCAGTTCAGTTAGTGGGATGAGCTAATGATAATACTACACGCAATGTAGGAATTAAAGTTCATTCTATTTGACTAGTCCTAACGGGCTTGTGCTAAACTGTGTTGTCTCTAACCATTTTCTGTCATACTTTAAGGCAAGATATCATAGTTTTATGTCTCTACCAAAGATTATCTTTAAAAGGCATCCTGCAGTGAATTTGCTTTAAAGTATTGAATTTGCCTGTATTGATTTTGCCATTAAAATAGTAAATCGCCGTTGCCCAACCAAACAAGGGCAACTGAATGACGGTGGTCCTTAATACAGACTGCTATATGTTTGGGATGATTCTGTTGTTTATGGGTAAAGTTCTGCTTGTAGCCTGCATAATTAATTAAACTGAAAGAGGAAGTAGATGCTGTTCTCAGCTGTGATCCTAAGAGCCTTTCTGGAGCACTTGTGGAAGGGCAGGACTGTAGTCTGTATAGCTGTGCTTTTTTTGACCTTTCAGATATGCTTGTGCTGTCTTGGCCTGTCTGCTCATCCTCTCATGCAGACCTGATGAGCACTTGCAAACCCTTGGATAGCTGGACACCATCTTAAAATGTCTTCCTGATGTTAGGGCATTTTAACTTTGGTATGAGTCATGATTAGCGTAATAAAGGGCAAAGCCATGTGTGTCTGCTTTCCCTTGCTATGGTCTTGTACATGATTTCCACTTACAGCTGGGATTGGTTTACTCTTCACCCGTGTCCTTACCTTTTCTTTTTCAAAGATAGATGAAAGCTAAATATTTGATTAGAAGAAAAAATTATGTACTTATATTTTTGTGGGCTACATTTACATTTGATGACATCTACATATTACGTTGTCTTTCTCTGCTGCTTTGGCTGCACTACAAAAACTGTGGTAAGTTATGTTGTGGTTACTGGTAGCTTCTTCCTGACCATTTGGAACAATCCCTCAACCAAATGGTGCTAATGTTACTAATGTAGATGCTTCTAAATAATTGTGAGGTTGCATCCCTGCAAAGATAAAGAAAGTTTATTCAAATTATTAGTACAGATGTCAAGTTCTTGTACTATAGCTGTTGTCATCACAGGCATCTATCTTGACATCATCTATGTCAAGTATGGAGTATCTGCTTTGTCTTTCGTTATTGTCTGTTTGTCTCTCTCTGTTCTGTCAATCTGTCTTTTTGTTACAAAATACAGTCCTAGTTTATCGCATGCTTCTTCACTGTTGTGCTCTCTTTTAGAGGAATTTTATGGTTTTTCCTTCCTATTCTCACTCTATTGGTTTGAATTCTGTAAATCTGACCTACATCAAAATAAATGTGAGCAACAAGCAAGGAATCTGAAGCTTTTTTTCTGTGTTACATTTGCAGTATATTTCACCATCAGAACTCTTTTTTTTTAAGGTTATTGCAGATTGCCAAAATATAATTGTATTTAGAACACAAGATTTCTCTCAGGAGGAGTTTGTACTTGACTTCCAGCTGTGAATCCTCTGTAATGCATGATGGACCCCTGTAGGAAACCTCCCATTTTCTTTGGCAAAACCTCAGTAGTGATAAATGTTGATCAAGAAGTTGTTGGAGGTGATTTTGTTCATTTGTTTTGCAGCTTTCATAGAACTAGGTAGAAAGCACTTGGCAGCAGATTTTCTATACAGCTAAAAGTTGTTTGCAGATCTTTTCCAAATATTCTGCTGAGTAAACATGCTGAATCTGCAATAAGAGAAATATTTTGGCCACAAGAAAATCTTCCTCTGGAAGTACTGACTAAGAAGAATGTTGCCATGTACTATCACATTAGAAAAAGGTGAGGAAGTGTTTATTTGGTAAAGGAAGCCTCTTGTTTGTTAGGTTTTAACGTGTTGTGTGTTGTGTGTTGTGTGTTGCTCAAGATGGGAGACTTGCAGAATGTGTGAGAAGTTGTTCATGCTTCAGGGTCATTTCCCAGCAGCACTTAAACCAATTGTAAATGTAATTATATTGATACTCTGAGAAAATCTCAGAGTATCCCAGAAATAATAGGTCTTAATACCTTATGCAAGCTCTGGTTGGCTTGATATATTTATTCTTGGTGATACACTGAGCCAAACAATTGAAATGCTTCTATTCTGGGAGTACCAGTAGGATGGAATGTGCACCGTGGGACAGTTTTTTGCTTGAATTCTCTAGTGGGTGGGAAGTATTTAAAGAGTGGGGGGCCAATCCACTGCCTTTTTTTTTTTTTCCCTAAGTCTGAATGTTGGCTTTTGTATCTTCAGTGAAGACACATAGTTGCTTCAGTGTTCCAGCCCAAGTTGCTTAACAAAGTAGGGCTTGGAGTAGGTATCCGAATCACAGTGAGGGAAAGGAGGACCGTGTCTTGGCGTAAAATAATCAGCAAACCCATAGTTAGAAGTGTTTGCAAGACTATGGAGTCACGGGCAAACTGATTTAATTTTCCTATTTTCAGATTTTTAGGACAGAAATCCACAAGCGAAGCAATTTTTAACTTTTCTTCCTAGCCTGTAGTGAAGCAGGAAGAGAGACTGAGGATAATTATTGGTATGTCTAAAAAAGCCTGAGATTGAAAAGCATTGGCTTTACATTCTTAGAATAGAATAGTAATTTGGAACAGCCTTCTGGCACGTGAGACTAGAAGGTCAGTCTTCTGTGTCCTAGTATTCCCAACTTGTCCCATTTAATCTATATTAACACTTTCAGATTTTGTAGAAGCTTTGGTTAGGTTTAATGATTGAGATCTCTCACAAAAGGTACTCTAAGAAGAAAACCATTTGTTAGCCTTCATTTTGTCTATTAATAATAGGAAAATACATGGTTGTGTTTCAGGTAATTCTCCTTCAGTCAAGTTCCTTATTGCATTTTCTAAAGCATTCAGGATATATATGTACTGTCATCTCATTCTGCATTTTACCAATACATGCTAAATATCTTTAGGGTTCTGTTTTTGTTGTTAGCATTCAGGAATCATTTCATTAGTGTATTATCCAGAAATCAAAATCAAGTAGTAACATATTGTGACTATCAAATACTCATTTATGCAGTTTACTACAGTTATAGTTTGACTTAAATGGATTCAGTGGATGGGAGCATACTGTTAGTTAGAAAATGTTTAGGTGCATTGAAAGAAATTATTGCTGATGGTTAACAGTCAAGAAACAACTCTTTTTAAGTCATAATATGAATTGTATCTTGAAAATATGGTAGGATTTGAACTTCTTTCAGTTCATACTGTTCTTAATTACAAGATTACTGTGCTTTAGGTTCAAAATTTTGATTCAGAAATTGATTTTTTGAATAGTTTATTCCATTTTGCAGTTGTCAGGATAACCAAAGTCCAGTTTTAACTTAATGCCTTTAGATTGCTTACTAAATACAACTTGTGGTGGACTTGACTTTAGTGAAAGACAAATGGATAATTTGCTGCTATTCTTGAATAGCTGATCAGTCTTATAAACTCTCCTACACTTATGCTACAGTTTGTTCTTCAATTTACCCTTCTCCATCACCTTGTTCCTGTTTCCCTTGCTTACCTGATTGTTTCAATTTCCACTTGCTTTTCCCTCTATTTTTTTTTATTCCTTTCTTTTTTCCCCTCAAAAATATTGTTTTTATTCCACTTAATCATTAATCAAGCCCCATTAATTACAGTTTAGATGGACATCTGGTACTGTGTCTTTCAAGCTGAAGAACAAATATTGCTATTGCAGCATTGACAGGGAAAGAAGTCTGAGAAGCTGAAAACATTAGCATTCTAAAACATTTGCTCAGATTAGATCTATCTCTTCACCTTAGGTGAGCCCAAACTGGGTTACTAGATTAGAGAAAACCTTCCAGGAAATAGTAAAAGGGCAGTCAAAAACTTCTGATACTTATCTTTGGCATCAGTTTCTCTAGCATAAGGTCTGCTGCTTAAAACATGAGAGAAATCGAAGATTTCTTTCTATTTTCGGTGCATATGTTTGCAGCTCTTCTTGGAATTTCTGTAGTAATTGCCACACAAATTTAGGTTCCTCTTTAAGAACTCCATCTGTTTTATAAAAAAACAAACGAGAAGATACAATTTAGAAGCAGTAGAGGAAGGTGAAGTTTCTGAACAATTATTTCAGATTAGTTCAAGTCTCATTTGACTTACAGGAAAGAAAGACTTAACCTGGCCCTTTCCTGTGGAACCCATAGAGATACCTGTCTTTTTAACTGAGCAAGTTAAAAAAGATTTGCAAGGTTTAGAATTCGACTTTCAAATTCATAATGCTAAATTATACCCAGGAAAGGAATGTATATCAAAATGAATATTTTTCTTCTTGTAACATACACAGTCCTTTTTTTTTGGTGATGTTTCCTTTTATTAATCTCTCTGTCAACACAGGGTTGTTTCTACAAAATATCTCTCTTTTTTTCACATTAGCTTCTGGTTACCTTACATAATTTACAATATTGTTGCAGTGTTGATTTCACTCTTTGCAGTTATTTTCTGTGATGGGCTTCCAAAATGATGGGCTTCCAAACAGAGTGCCTCTTGACTGGCAAAATGTTTTAGGGGACATGAAGAGCTTATTTTGTTTCAATAGGCAATGGTGCAGTGTAAATGACACCAATTCAGAGGAGACTAGACAAATGCTACTGCTCACTGAGATATTTAATTAGTGCTGTGCATTCTAAGGTATAGAAAGCAGATTGAGTATACAGTAGTCCATTTATATGATTGGTCTTTACGTACCTTCTTAAGTAGCCTTTTGATTTTGGACCAGCTCTCCACAATAAAAGTGTATAAAACATTTTTATCTCTAAGGGTGAACAGAATGGAAACCTGTCATTCAGGAGCAGTCCCATTTCATATATGGCAGCAGAATGGTAATAAAAATGTGGTTAGGAAGAGAAGGGAGAATAATTTGAGATTCAGGATGGAGAATTACTTAAGGATGCGGACTAGGAAATGAGGGTTGAAGGACATTGACAGAACAGAAGGAAATAGATTATAGGACCTGGAACACTGGAGGTCACAGATAATGGAAATAGTACTTATGAATCCTTGAACACGTTCTACTTATTTTTTAGCCAGAAGTATTCCATGAAGATCTCTCTATCACAAAGGAATTGCTCTCTTAGCAGAACAGTCACTTCTGCTCAACTGGAAAGGAAGTATGTAGCCTGCTAGCTAAATACAGGTGACAAAAAGTGATATTATACAGTAACATGGGGACACATGTCACCCTGGAATGTTAAAATCTTACATTTTAGAGTCACAGTGAAGAAAATCCTTCCAATTAAAATTTAAAATTTATACGTGTGTATGCTCACAGACCACACAGGGAAACAAACAGTAGGTAAAATACAATTGTTGCAAAATTGCTGGTTAATAGTTTGGGCTGTTTTTGTTTCTCCAGAGATTTGGAATATTTAGTGAGTGCTGATAATAAATTCACATATTTTGCATTTATACATAATATAGTACAGCTATAATGTCTTTCTCCTCACTTTCCATTCTTTAAATAGATGAGTGGATTAACAGAATGTAGGAAAAAGTAGGGTACAAGCATACACTGTGGAATCTTCCCTTTATACACTGACACTTCAGTTTTGCAATACCATTTGTTTGCATCAGCCAGGGGTTCTTCTGAATGAATATGTTGTGGTGGCTCAGTGGAGAAGGCAAATTCGGACTATAGACCATAACAATTCTGTTGATGTGCGATTCCCTCAAGGTCTCAAGAGATGAGATTAGGTGTCCTGTGGTGTAATGCCTTCTGTAGGCTTAGTCATAGTTTAAGCACAGTATCTGAAGGCCATAAAAAGAGTCCTGTGACCTGCACTGCTCCAAGTACATGTGTCCTGAGGGCGTTTGCTTAGAATACCATTGGGAAAGACAGAGTAGAATTCTTCACGGCACCAATAGCAGTTACTAGCCACAGAAACCTTACTGTTACAAATTCCATGTAGCAAAGCAAGTTAGCAGCACCTTCATAGCTGAATGTTAAGCTTATGTGCTTTCAGTCCACCTCTTTGGTATCTGTGTACTAGCAACTGGCTTCATACATTGCAGAGAAAAGTGTAAGTAACCTGGGTGTTAATGTGTACCACTTAAAAAAAATGTGGTTTTGCTGGGGACATGTAACAACAATAACAGCAATAATAACAATGTATTAGTTGTTTATTAGTAGTATAATATTTCTTGACTATTCTTTTCAGTGCCAGATAACTAAAAAAAAAAGAACTGGAGTTGTTTCAGCAATAAAACTATAATGCTAAAGGCTCAATTTTCAAAATTTACTTTGCTTCCAGTTCCTAGGATTTCACAGTTTTCACAGGATATTACAACCTTGTCACATATAAGAGCAGAAACTCATTTCCAGTTATAATTTATGTGATTATTAATATGTACCAAATATAAGACATCCATTTGTAGGAATGAGTTGAAGATTAAACCACAGATTAACTTTAGGCATCTGGGCCTAATATTAAGCATTTTTAGCTGAGAAAATAGCACCAGAACCTCCAGTCAGCAAGTTCTTATATACATTAAGATTTTATTGCTTACTGTTATTCTCAAAATGTTAGGGTACATCTGCAGTGCATAAAGCTGAGTCTAGGATTGTAAAATGTTCAGGTTTTGTAACTTTTTATAAGGTGAGACTTGTTCTACTTCTGAGACTAGGAAGGAATTTTCTGATCCTTCATCAGAGTAAACCAAATTCTTATTCATACGGCTTCCATCTTCTCATATTTTTTCACAACTCTTTCACAACACAACTCACATATCTTTTCACAACTTTGCTAACAGTCCTAGGAATCAAACCTGGCTCAAAGGATGCAGACCAACTTAGCATAGTATGTGGTTCCTTTAGAAGCCTACAGAAACAGAAGACATTAGTAGTCACAGTCTTCTTCTTTTGTCTAAGAACACATTTGACTTTGTGTAAAGTCAAGCTTCTGATTCCAGGGTATTTTCTTATATGAAAACAAAACAGAGAATACAGTGGAACTCTTTTTTTATTAATAAATGAAAAAAACTTGGAGTAAAGGGTGACTTCTGACCCATTCTAAGCAACTGTTTGCTCAAATAAATTCTTAAATTACATCTGTCTGTATTATAATTTTGAGAATATATTCACTGTTCCAGACACAGAGCCATTGTTAACACTGAGACTGCAGAGCACAACCTACAGTAAGTGGCAGTAGTCTCAGAAATGAAGGCAAAATAAATGAAAATGTGCCTGCCTGTTAAAATACTGGATCTAATTAACATAGCCTTACAAACTCTTAATTGTCATTGCATATCTAATGGTTCAGAAACAACCAGGGAGAGCTAGTGCTTTGTTCATTATACCAGACAGTATACTGTACAGAGACTGTACAGAAAGATAGGCATTCATAAAATGCATCTCATGTACAATGTTAAATAAACACAAATTTTAACCTCCGTTAAAGCAGCAATAGTCATGATTCACCAAATCCCCATCTGAATGGTTTTATTTTTGTATTCTAATATCATACTGAGTACTAGTAACCAAGTGCAACAGTTGATCACACATTTGGGCAGCGGGACTTTCAGTGAAACTGTGGGTGCTTGGTTCAAACAACACACTTTGTAAAGGCAAAATAAGACATTTTCTAGCTTTGGAAATGCCTTGAACTATCAACACGTCATGTTAAGTTGTCCAGCTTTATGTAGTGTAATTTACCAGACATTGCTCTGCAGACACGGTCGCTTGGTATTCAGCAATGTTTGGGTGAGAAAACCTTTAGCTGTTGTGGAGGGTGTTCTTTTGAGAGACAATGTTTTACTAATGTTAAATACGCCTGAAGTTCTGTTACGTTGTTCTTTAATAACAATTAATTAGTCACTCTCCATGTAGCCGTCCTGCTGCCAGACCAAGGTT
>VWZU01007432.1:62588-82371 GCA_013397095.1 Sterrhoptilus dennistouni
GAGGCTCCCCGAGAGGGATCGGCCCGGCTGAGGCTCCTCTCGGCGCACGGCTGACGGAGGGCGCCCTGTGCCGTGCTGGGCCCGGCCTGGACGGAGCAAGAGCAGAGAGCACACAGGGCTTGGCATTAACACTTCTCTCACTCAGTCAAGTGTGCGCCAAAAGGGGATGCCTGAGGCGTAGACCTGAACTAGGGCAGAAAATGTCTTGTTCTGCCTCCAGATTTTCAATCTATCTAAGCAAAAGAATGGTTTTATTTCAGATATGGAATGCTAGGAGAATGGTGACGACACCCACAGAAAACAGGTTGCAACCGCTTGTCATACAATAATGACATCCAAGGACTTGTTAAAGAAAATGATTAAAATTTTACTACTTCTCTAAGCTGTGCAGGGATAGGAGATTCTGGATGGTTTTCTATCTTCTCTAGTAATCAGCCATCATAGCTGGGTGTGGTTCCCATGCCGGATTCTCATAAACTGTAGGGCTAAGGCTTTCTGAAAGCTGTGCATTTAATTACTAGAGACAATTTTTCCAGAGACTTTGTGCTGTTTTTTAAGGCCATACTTCATAGATTTGCGTCTGCTTTTCCCTCAGAATAAAGGGCTGTGGGAATGGGTATTTGTATATTCTATTGAAAAACACAGGGTGAGAGGCTAGTTTGTCTTGAGTGAATCAGGATGTCTGGCTTACAATTAAAAAAAATAAATTGTAATTTCTTAATGCTATTTTTAAAAGCAGAACTTTAGGTGTGTAGTTCTTTTACAGAATACTGTCATGTAATTTCTCTGGTTTTGAACTGACCTATATTACAGAGTTCTTATTCAAGTGCTTCTACATCAAAAGAAGGAAAAACATAATTTGTAAGGCCACTTCCAGTAGTCTATTGGCATCTAAAAGAAATTTTAAATTCACTACCTAAGTTCTAAATGTAAACTTCTAAATAGGTTGTAACATTTTTTTTTCTAGTGGATACTTGTTAGAATAAGAATTATTGGGAAATAAAAGACAATTTAAAATTATTATTTATTTTTAGTTCTTAATGGAAAATTGTGACCAATCTGTGAATTGTCTACATTTTGGAGTAATTAATCATGTAGGACCAAGAGTCCATCTTACAGAAAATTACAGTAATTAGCAAAGGTCAGAGTCCATGAGATGGAAATCTTTTGTGGAATTTGAACCTTGTGCTAATTGTGAAAGGCTATTAATAGTCTGTTTTCCCCTTAACAATAAATCATAACTTGTTCTAGAGCTAAAGGTTATCTTATTTATTTTACACCTTCCATTTGATGTCGGTATCAGACTAATTTAATTTTGTAATAGTAGTGTTGGGGGTTTGTTGTTGAAAGCAAAACCAGAAGACAAGCTAGAGGACTGGGCAATCACCAACCATATGAAGTTTGACAAGGGTAAGTGCCAGATTTTGCACCTGGGATGAGCAACTTCAGAGTATGGACAGACTGGGGAATGAAATGCTGAAAAGCAGTGCTGTGGAAAGTGTCCCGGGATCCTGGTTGACAGAAAGTTGAAGTATGAGTCAGCAGTGCCCCGGAGCCAGTGGGGCCTGGGGCACATCATACCCAGAGCATCACCAGCTGGGCAAGGGAGGGTTGTACCACTCTCCTCTGCACCGGGTCAGCCTCACCTTGACTGTTGTGTGTTTTGGTCTCCACAGTATGAGAAAGATACTAAGCTCTTAGAGAGCATCCAAAGACAGGCATCAGAGATGGTGGAGGGCCTTGAGGGGAAGCTGTAGGAAGGGCTGCTGAGGTTCCTTGGTCTGTTCAGCCTGGGGGAGACTGAGAGGAGACTTCATTGTAGTCTACAACTTCCTCGTGAGGGGAAGAGGACGGGCAGACACTGATCTCTCTGGTGCCCAGTGACAGGACCTGAGGGAATAACCTGAAGTTGTGTTAGGGAAGGTTTAGGGAGGGGTATTAGGAAAAGGTTCTTCCCAGAGGGTGGTCGAGTGCTGAACAGACTCCACAGGGAACTGCTCACAGCGCCAAGCCTGACAGGGTTCAAGAAACAGTTGGACAATACTCTGGGCACGTGATACGACTCTTGGGGATGGTGCTGTGCAGGGCTAGGTGTTGGACTCGATGATCTTTGAGGGTCCCTTCCAACTCAGCAATTACATTCTGTAACTGTGTAAAGATTATGTTCAAATTCCTGTTTACCTGCAAGAATACAGTTCCTCTTAGAAGTGGGGTCATAATTGTAAAAGTGAACTTGCCAGTTTCTGAATGTGCTCAGGAGGCACTTCCCGCTGAAGTGGAAGTGTGGTATGTCTACTACATCAGGAACAGGGTAGTGCACACCAGGCATAGAGTCTCCAAGACATGAAGAACCATAACGGGAGATAAACCAGAGGAAATTATCTTCAAAATTTGGACACCTGATTCACTGTCTTCAAGACACAAGCTCTATTTTTAAATGTTTAAAAAGGCTGTGCAGGGAAAAGGGGAGAGAAAGGATAGAACCTTATCTTAGTATTCTGAGAATTGTCTAAGTAATACTGACTGAAAAATTTTGGAATTATGGATCCTGAGACATGCTAGCTATGTTCATTTTATACTGGATATTGTATTGACATGTTACATTAGGATTTTTGATGTCTAGCTTTCAAAAAAAGCTCATTAAACAAATACAGCAAGCACTGGTTTAATACACAGCTATTATAAAAGGCCTGGTATACAGAGAAAGGCAGATCTTCAAAATTATGCATTTCTATCAAAGCTCTGATTACTGCAGTTTCAACGTGGCTTTTGTGAATTAGACACTAGATTATTCATAAGTTTGTGAGCCTGACTATTCTCTTGCTTCCGAAGTAATTGAATGCATTTGTACAAATAAAATAGTGGCAGATAGATGATGTACACAAAGTCCAGAATAATCCAGCTCTTGTTTCATCCTGGCATTTTTATGTCTAAAAAAATGTGTATAGTTGCACTTTTTTCCCCAGTAGCAACAGTGCTGTGTTGTGATTATTAATGGTAGATGCAGAAGATAACACCCTCCCTCTGAGATTATGAAAGTGCTATTTTAAAGATTTATAGAAAAGGTCTTGGTATGGTATCTGCATGCAGCATTTTACTGCATAAGAATAACTAGAAAAGGTTGTACTAATGTCAACCTTTTGACTTAATAGACTCCTTCAACACATGTCTTGTAGTAATAATGTATTGTTTTACATTACTAGGATTATTAGGCTGTGTCTGCGTAGCGAATATTGCATGTGGCTTAAAATGTACCTTGTTTGCCTAAAAAAAATCTTCTAAGTAAAATTAGACTACTACTAAACAGGAGTGCATTTCAAAAATTTATTTGAATGCTTTGCACAATTAAGACAGTAAACCTTGAAAAGTTTAGGTTTTTACACGTTTAAGAAGTTTCTGCTTCTGAAAGGGATAGATCTGTTGTGCAGGAACTTGTGTTGGGATTTTTAAATAATCTTACTGAGAACAGATGGGCAGAAGCATAAAAATCTTAATGTGATTTTTTTACAAAAACATAACTGGGATGAACCTCTTGCAATCCTTGTACACCGTGCATTTGTTAGCAGCCTAATTCGTTGTCATGTGCACTTGAATCTTTGACCATTCAATTAGCAGCTTGAGTACACGGAGGCCTTATTGTTGCCGAGGCCTTTTCTAGCAATACTTTGAATTACTTGAACTGACTGATGTGCTCCAGTAGAGGGGAGCAGCGCCTACACATGCAGGTCCAACGGCTTGCTAATAAAAACACTTATTTTCTTAAAAAGCCGTACTTATTCTAGTCACTGGCATGTGTAATTGTTGACCAAAGACTAGGGAAGAAAACTGAAGAAACTAATGGTTATCAAACTAGAAATAGCATTTTATTGGAGTTGAGTAATATATTGGTGACCAAATGCGTGTTAGTTAGTGTGCATTTTTGCTTAGCACTGTGTTCAGTGCCTTCTGTTCCTTTACTATATTGAGATTTAGTGAAGCAGCCTTTCACAGAGGTGCAAACTTGAGTGGGAGCACAGTAAAATCAGTCATTTGGCCTCACTGCATTTCTTTTTTATTTCTATCTGCCTAAGAATGACAGGAGGTCTTGGGAGGTAGTTAAGTGCGAGGGCTCAGTCAACAGTTAATATTTGCAGGACATCAGTCTACATCTTCAACATGTTGCTTTTACATTGGTTGCCTGATACTGATTATACTAAATATCCAATTCAGTAAACATTAGAACATTGTTGCTAAGTTCTGTAATAACAAAATGGGCTTTGACTTCATATCACAGGCATCATTGGTTAAATGTCATATAAGATTATTCTTTTTTGTCATTGTGTACTATGCAGTGACAGGGCTGACTTAAAAATGTTGTTTTTGTCATTCCACCATGTAGTTCAGCCTTGTCTGGTATATTATTGTAGGAGTGCATATGCAAGTGTACACATTTCTCATTGTAGAATTCTACAATTGGTGTTTTAAAATCATATTCCACAGAGAGTGGACATTTCATTCTGGTCAGGATTACCACATGTAGATTCTGTTCCTTTGTGGCTTCAAAGGAAAGATTGCCTCAGGCTTTCGGATTCACATATTGAGTATAGTGCCTTGTACTTTGTTTCGCTATAAAAATGTATCACTATCACTATTGTATTTCACTATCAGTGTAACAATGCTGAGACCTTCTAGCGCTACCTCTTGTGTTCTGCACTTTTGTGCTGTGCTTAAATACAAGAAGCGCATTCTAGTAAGAAAATAATTTAGTAAATTATGACTACATCGACACATAGATTTCCACTTGACCAGATTGGAAATTTGGTACACAACAGACAGTTTATATTTTAGACTTACATGACTCGAACTTTGGGGTGCTAGTCATATGTATAGAGGAGGAAAGATGTGGCCACCTATTGCTTGTAAAGACTATTTACTGTCACAGTAGCACAGGCTACAGAAATGTAGCCAACAGTGTTATACCTTATTTTCAGTTAGCAAATCATCAGGATTTTTTTTTTTTAATTGACTTCCATTTGTTTATTTCACAAATGGTATTCAAGTGCAGCCGTTTCCCTTTCTGCACGTACAATGTCGGTTAATACACGCTGATAAGAGTCATTCCTCCTTGTACAGACTGGCTTCAGTAGGTGGACAAGGCACTGAGTGATAAGTTTCTATTCACAGAAAGGCCTGCCTATTTTGTGAATTTCTGTTCTGGTTGGAGAAGTCCCTGACAATCAGCTTTATTTTTAAACCTATTTAAATAGTATTTTTGTGTATCTCTGCTTGCTGGGGAAAGTGTGCTATTCAGCAACACAGAAGTACACAGTCAGTATCTCACACAGACAGCTTGCTCAACTGATCCAGGTACAGTAGCATGGATAGAGATGAAGAAAACTACTATGGAAAACATGGTAATTTACTTGCTTTCTTAGAACAATTCAAAACACCTGATCTAAATCTCACTTATTTCAGCTGTGTTGTTCTAACTGACTTAAATGGGCTTGGATCCAGACTCAAGTGGTTTTCTGTAACTTCTTCAATTATTGGCAGTATTGTAATTTTCCCTGCATGTCATTTGCTAGTTTATTTAAATTGCACATCAAAGGTAAATTTTACATGTGTATATAGTTGATTTTTATATTAAATAAGGAATTTAGAGGGTTTTTAAAAATTATTACAGTGGTAAAGTGTAAAAATTAATTTCATATGCTGTTTAGGGTCAAAAATCATAAATATCTTGTGAGTTATTTCTTGAAATGATATTTTACTTCAACATACACAAGTTCCATATTGTAAGGCAGCCTGTAAAATAGAGCTGTCTCATCTGCTAAGAATGAATACAATCCCAGATTTTAATCTTAGTGAAAAGTGTCAGTCCTCCCTCATCACTGCTTTCTTCCTTATGCCTACCAAACTCCTAAAGCTTGGAATTTGCTTTCTAAATACATTTGGGCTTTTGTAGCTGGGGAAGTGGTTTGCTTTTACCAGGAGCTATGTAGATACTAGAAATATAAATAATTCCCACCTCACCCCCCAAAAAAGTCTTCTGAATTTTTAGAGAACAGTAGTAGGGAATTTGAATTTAATTTAGAATAAAGTTACAAAAATTAGATCGAACAAATAGTATTTTTCTTTTTTCTGTTCCATGAAACTGATCACAGTTGTGATCAGCTGTAATGAGTGTTGCAGGGATCCAGACTACTTCTGATAGTGAATTTTAGTGTATTTTGAACTTAAAATGTTGTTACAGTTTCTTACCATATTCTGTAATGAATTTATACCAAGAGCTCAGTGACAGAGGAGGCACTTTGAGCCATGTTGCTCTACAGCATGCCTAACACCATAATCGAACAGACTACTGGTGTGAGGAACAGTTCTTGGAAGCAGTTTGCAGTGCTGCAATAATTTCACAGCTGTTAGTGGCTGTTACTATTTCATGGCTTTCGTCTTCTTGCTTGTTGGAGATGAGAGTCTCCATTTGAATTAGAGCTCCCTTTCTTAATGCTTTGTTTTTATCCTATTATTTATTAGATCCATTTGGCTGTCTGCGTGCTGAGATGTTACGTTTTCCTGTTTTCTTTCCAAGTGGTGTTTGTGTAATCCTTTCTTAAAAACTTTGGGTGATGGAGATTCCAGTGTATGTTCCAGTGTATAATTGTGTCCTGAAAGATTTTCTAATGCCTAATCTAAACTATGCTCGCTGCAAATGAAGTTAGCTTATCTAACTGGTAGGGGAAACAGAACTGTCGATCATTGTCAATTTTGTGTGGTGATTGAAGACTGTTATTTTGTGCTCCTTTGCTTCATCACAGGCATTGAAGTTGCATTCATTTGCTGCTTTCTGTAAACCTCCTAGTATCTTCTTTTTAAGAAGTCCCTCTACTCTCTCCAGTTTGTTTGTATCTTCTGAAATTCTAGTGCCATGATCTAGAAATAGTTATTGATCTGAGGCCTCACATGTCCCCAAGCACAAGGAACAGTGACTTTTTCAGTCATGCTTGTACATCTTGAAAGAGTGGTGCTTTTTTTGCAGACGTTGCTTGACTGATTCATTCTCTCTTTGTAGTGTGCTGTAATCCTTTAGGATTCTTCTCAAGTATTTTTGAAAGCAATTGTTCTGTATGGATTTCTGAATAGTTTGTCTTTGTAACTTGTACTACTTAACAAAAATCACTTTGAAGTGTTGTTTATCAAAATCCTTATTGATAAGTGCTTGTCTCAAGAAGTATTTTAACACTTGTCACCTGCACAGTTTCAGTGTTCATTCTACTTCATTGTTCTAATTTTTAAGGAAAACATAGAATAGCTTTGGGGAGAATAGGGTTCTCCAATAGTGGGATTGAGCTAACTACTAAAATTCAAGAGTGAGAACTTGAAGTCACAGTGGGTAACTCGGTAAAAATGTTTGCCCATAGAAACAAATAGACTGATAGAAAAAATTGTTAGGAATGGACTGAAGCCAGATAGGAAGAGTCATTATAGAATTATATGAATCACATCCAGTATTTGTGGTGAATATCCTGTGCCATTCTGTCCCCCTCCTTTTCTATGATCTGTAGCAGCACTGTAAAAGGTAAGGAAAGGAATATAAGTATGACTGAAACTATGAAATGGCTTATATACAAGAAACATTTGAGCAGACCAGTACATTTGAGTATAATAATTTGTAGCATTTTTGGTAGCATAACATGATGCCATGTTATACAGTACAGTTATAAACTGATTGCAAGCTTAAAACAGATAAAAGGAGGTAGTACTTCAGTGCTTGATTAACCTGTAGTACTCTGTGTTGTAGGGCATTGCAGATTGTTAAAGTGTATGCAAGGTAAATAGAGATTCCTTGAATCTCAATTTTTTGCAGAATGAAAAAGAACTTCACTCACAGCTATTAAATGCAAAGTCAGTACTTTTAGTTAAGAAAAATGTAGTTGCAAATCTCTGTAATATCAGTATTGGGGAAATACTACAGTGTTTGCCTTGGTGTTGTATTCCTCCCACATATGGCCCCTTATAAGATTCAGGGTGTGGGTTCAGTGGATTTTTTTGTGTGATCTGGTGTGGCTGTTCTTACGTGCTCAACAGGTCCTGTATGAGCAATGAGCAGAGAGGTTCAACTTCAGTGTGCCTTAAGGCCAGAACTTGTCTGTAGGGCATGATGTTACATAGGGTTTTGTTCTGGTGGTAAGTTATTTTGTAGTAGAAATATTTATTTTGTAAAAATTTTTGTTCAAAAGGCTTCATTCAATATACAGGTGTTGGCCCAGCATTAGGTATTGTGTATGGCATGTTTGCTTTCCCAACCACATACCACAGCATAGCTTCTTCCACTCCATAGTACTGCTGTCATACATCACTTCTCAAGTTTTAATTTTTTGGTCTCTTCTGTATTAAGATATTTTTGTTGCAGGAGCTTGCTGAGGTGGATCTGAATACCTCAGATGAAGGGTAAATAGGATTTTACTAACTGCTCTGTTTATTGTACTGGTCTGTGTGTATTTTGATAAGGTTTTTCTGATACAAACCAAGGACAAAGTCTGGCATTTAATAAGCGAATTCTGCTTTTGAGAAGTTGCTGAATTGTTCTATAATTGACAAAATAAGTATTTTTCTTTGGGGCCCAGGAGAGTAAATTTAGGCTGGTAGCACCATATTATACCAGGGACATTCAGAAGAGGAGATCCTTAAGAAAGCAGTGAAAAAGCACTTTGAAGAAGTAATTTGTGTTGTGGCTTTGGCATTTGAATGAAGAAGTAATTTTTAATTGCACAGAGGCTTGTTCAGCAGATCTTTATAATTACTGAACTTTGTGAAGAAAAAGTCCCATAAAGCTGGATAGCTAGCTTCAAAAGGAAAAATACAGATTCTGGTCTGCTGAAAAGAAAACTGTTTGTTCTTCTTCATACAGTGCCTCAAAATGTGAAAATTTTAATTTGACCATAATTTTTGTTACTCTTTACCAAGTGAGATCATACTTTAATTTCTCCTATTCAGATTCACATTGGAATCACACGTTGGTGGGCTAGTATTTGGTAGGTTTTTAGTGTAGCTTTTTTTTTGTGTAGAGTAAATTAGTTGGAACTGTGCTAACTAGGATAGCCACATGAAAAACAGGTTGCCCACGGAGGCTGTGGATGCCCCAACCCTTGCAGAGTTCAAGGCCAGGTTAGATGGGGCTCTGAGCAGCCTGGATGAGGAGGAGGTGTCCCTGCCCATGGCAGGAGGTGTTGGGACTAGATTATTTTTAATATCCCTTGTAACCCTTTAATATTCTATGATTCTAGAGAAAAATCAGAAGCACCTAGCCTGTAACTGCAGAGAGGTAGTTTCGTTTACTCACTGTCAGGCACACTTCGCCTGTGACTGGGAGACATAATCCTTGTTTCTTGAATATGTTGTGAGCCTGTGCATAGGTGTAGTCATAAGATGTACTTTAAAGGTAATTTATCATGTGGTAATTGTGAGGCCCTCAATGTTTTTAAGTTAGAAAAAAAAGCTTTAATCTCATATACAATACCTAGGTAATTTTATTGGTGAATTACTGATATTGCCCATATGAAATGATTTTAACGAAACTGATTAAATAGGAATATATGGAAGGTGCTCTTCAAGGGCTGATGTTAACAGCCCCCTCTTTAAATAGGACATGTTTTTATACTGTTTTATTTTAAATGCAGGTGAACCAAGAAAATTTGACCCGAAGTTCAGAGGACCTATTCATAACAGGTAAATATCATAACTCATTCTGTTGAATTCTTTTGGTAAGTAGCGGTTAAAAAATTCTGTTAACAAAACTTGTGAATTTGATTCTGTAAGTCTTCTAAATCCAGACTACTATCTTTACTACCCTTGAGGATGGATGATTACTGGGGACTATTAAGCTGTGTTCTCTTAAGTCCTTTTATTTTGAATGCCAGTTCTGTGTGCCTTGCCTTGACTAGTATCTGCTGTCTAACATGTGCAGTTGTTCTGATATACCTCTTTGTGGCAGAGCCTCCTACCAGAACAATCTGGCTTGACTTCACTTTGTTTTATGAAATGCAGATGAAAACGTGTTACCACTTAGAAAGTTCATTAATTTACAAGCAGAGTGAAATTGCTCAGAAAGCATCTAAGGAAATCACAGAATCATTAAGGTTAAAAAATACCTCCGAAGATCATCAAATCCAACTTTAAATCATGGGCATTTTTTTAGTGTTTTTCTAGATGTAGGAGCTAAGCTCTAAACTAGCATTTACTGTCGATACTGAGAAGAATAAATTAGGCAACCACAAGTTATTTCAATTTTATCGTTCTCAGGAGAAAATTTGTGGCAGAGAAGAACACTGCAGACTTGTCATACTATCATTTGAAACACACAGTTTTCTTGTCTATGCAGGATGCATTTCTTCTTTTCTGAAAGCTAATAATTTTAGAAATAAATAGAAATACTAATTTAGAGAGTTCATCCTAATTTGTGGAGTATCTTTATGATACTGCCAGTGTATCAAGCCAAGCTTGAGCAGTGTCAGAACTGCTGCTGAAAGGAGGCTGGGAAAATGAGAAGCATTGTTTTAGCATTGCTTCCTCTATTTTGAGCAGTTGTTCTGTCTTAGGTTACTGTCATATTGACCCTGGATCCTGTACCACCTTGGCCTCACCAAAAGTTTATTTCAGTGAGATGATAAAGCTGTTCCTCTCTAGAGAAGTGTCTACACTTGGAAACACACTTCAAGTTCTCCAGCTGTTTAAAAAATCTGCTCTCTTTATCTCTTTTATGTTAAAAATGTTTCTCTGTAAGAGGAAACATAGATTGGAAAGCAGAAAGAATGACAGAGGCTAAAAATGAATTATGAGGCAGATGTCCTGTAGTATGTCTTGCCACTTATATAATCGCTTATATGAGAAGCGATCTCATGGATTCAGTGTGGTAAGGTATTGTTTCAACAATGTTTAAATCTGTTCCTCAATATGTTCTCATCTACAGTGAAAAAAGCATACACATTTCTATGCTGGTCTTGCTGCAAAAACAGGACCTTGCACCTCAAACATGAGTTTGTGAATAAAACTTCTGCAAAGTGCTGGTGCAGATATCTTATTCAGGTGTTAAAATGCCCTGTGACAAGTGGTTTTGAAGGGTCGTATTAAACACCTTATTTTTAAAAAATATTTCCTCTTGCCCCTAGGCACTGCACAGACATTATTTGCTGTGTGATCTTCATAGTTGTCATTCTGGGTTACATTGCATTAGGAGTTGTGGGTAAGTAAACAGAGACATAGTAATGCCTTTTCATATAGAGAGGAAGCAGCTTCCTGAATGTTAGAATTTTTAATTGAAATGTCTCTTTTGCTTATATTTGTGCAAAGCTTTCCAATCAATAAGTAAAGCCTTTAAATAATGAATTAACATTCAGTATCTATTGTAAGTCACAGAATCATAAACTGGGTAAGGCTGGAAGGGACCACAGTGGGTCATCTGGTCCAACATCCTTGCTCAGAAGGGTCATCTCAGAGCATATGGCACAGGATTGCATCCAGATGGTTCTGGAATATCCCCTGTGAGGGAGACTCCACACCCTCTTCTGGGCAATCTGTTCAAGTGGGCAATCCTGTACAGGGAAGTTCTTCCTCTTGTTCGGATGGAACTTTCTGGGCTCGGTCCCTGCCCGTTCCTCTGGTGCCACTGCTGGGCCCCTGGAGCAGAGCCTGGTTCGTGCTCTGCCCCTCCCTGCAGACACTGACAGGCTGAGGGCCTGAGACAGACAGGGGCTGAGGGCCTCTCTCAGCTGGGGCTCCTCTCCAGGCTGAACAGCCCCAGCCTGCCTCAGCCTCTCTTGGGCACAGAGGTGCTCCAGGCTCTTCCTCAGCTCTACAGCCTCTGCTGGCCCCGCTCCAGGAGCTCCATGTTCCTCTTGTCCTGATGAGCCCAGAGCGGGACACAGCACTCCAGGTGTGCTTCACAGGACTGAGCAGAGGGGCAGGATCACATCCTTGACCTGCTGAAAATGCTCTTCCTGAAGCACCTCTTGGCCCCCAGCACAAACTGCTGGCTCAGGGAAAGCCTGTCCCCTAGGGCCCCAAGGTCTTTCTCTGAAGAGCTGCTTTCCTTCAGGTAATTAGGGGAGAAGTTCAAAGCCATGTGTTTACTGATAAAAAAATCTCCTCAAAATTAAGTGTGTTCAAAAAATGACATGGTTTGATAAGTTTGTAGTCATAAAGAAACTGTGATAGAAAATTTCAGGTAGCAGAAGCTAGAGAAAAACAATTTGGGTTGAGAGTAGCCCTGAGGAGAAGGAATAGGCAATGTTGATTGATGGGGTTTGGGCATGAGCCAGCCATGTACACTTGCAACTCAGAAAGCCAAACGTATCCTGGGCTGTGTTGAAAGAACTGTGGTCAGCAGGTCGAAGGAGGAGATTCTGCCCCACTGCTCTGCTCTTGTTAGACCCCATATGCACTCCTGCATCCAGCTCTGAGGCCCCCAGCACAGGAAGGACTTTGACATGTTGGAGCGAGTCCAGAGAAGAAATGCTCTGAGGACTGAAGCACCTCTGCTGTGGAGGCAGGCTGACAAGTTGGGGCTGTTCAGTGTGCAGAAGGGAAGACTCCAGGGAGACCTTAGGACCCCTTCCAGTGCCTGAATGGTCTCTAAGAGAGCTGGAGAGGGACTTTGCACAAGGACATGGAGTGACAGGAGAAGGGGAAATGGCTTCTAAACTGACAAAGGGCAGAGTTAGGTTGGAGATTAGGAAGAAATTTTTCCCTGTTGAGGGTGGGGAGGTCCTGGCATAGGTTGCCCAGAGAAGCTGTGGCTCCCCCTGAATCCCTGGGAGTGTTCAAGGGTGGAGGGGGCTTAGAGCATTGGATTTCTTTCTTACAGATTAACCCGTATCTTAGTACAGTTTACTGTGCTTTGCATGTTAGCTTTTTATTAGGAAGTCTACTAATCGGTACTCTTCAGTGTTGATCAACAAAGTATAAAATATTACTTTAGAAGTTATACATTTTCATGCTAGCTAGTTTTAATCATTAACTGCGAACACTTGACTAAAATCTTAAGAGGTATTGTATATTTTGCAGCTTGGGTGCATGGAGACCCCAGGAAAGTGATTTATCCAACTGACAGCTATGGGCAGTTCTGTGGTCAGAGAGATACTGTCAATGAGTGAGTACTAAATCCATTCACATACCTTTATTGCTCGTGCACTGTGAATAAGATGTAAGGTTTCAAATCTCTCTGTTGAAGAGACAGTGACACTCTTATTGTATTTATTCCAAATAAAGCTTAGAAATATATTAGTTTCCCAATGCAAATCCAAATTATTACCGTAATGCAAATGTTTGTGTCATTTAGAGATTTTTTTTTTGTAAGGTATCAATATAACTTAAAAGTTTGTGTCAGCAGTTGCATAGAAAGTGACTAGCTGGCACAGCTTCTAACTGCCAAAGTTTGGGTGATTCATAACCTGTGGAGTAATTCTTCATCCACCTTGGGATAAGAGTAGTCTTAAGGCATTGTGGCCTGGTCTGTAGTTTTTCTCAATGTGCACCAAGTAACAGGAAAGTCTGTAGTGAAAGGCTCTTGTTTTTTTTCTGGTGCCCGTGTAACCACATTCTCCTTGGATAAATAGGGTTTCTGCTCAGGGAAGAAAGGTGTTGCATCAATGTTTTCTCTGAAAATCTAAGTGGTTTATGAAACAGAATTTTTTAAAAGGTTTGTTTTTTCTTTCACTGTCTTCCTTTCAAAAGGTAAGTTTTAGGCGTGCGTTATGTCCTTGTCACTGTCAAGAAGCTGGATGCTATGCTAGTGTGTGATAACGAATCTTTTCTGCTTCTTTCTTTCCTGATTTATTTTTCTGTGGTGGCCTACAGCTGGCCTGTAGGCCTCACAGCTATAAATAATTCCGGCTTTATAACTGAAATGTGGTTTATTATGTAATTACCTTGATTATGTAATTTGGTCCAGTAAGTTGTAGAACAGGCCCAGGCCATAGGGGATTCAGGCTGCTATTAGCTGCTTGGCCGGGTGGCAACTGGCTCAGGCAATAAGGATTAACTGCACGTGCCTTCTCATCTATATAAAGAGAAGAGGTCTTAATAAAGTGGGCTGTTGCTGATATTCATGCACTTTGCAGAATAAAGTTTTATTTATGCACTTTGTGAATAAAACTTCTGCAAAGTGCTGGTGCCACCTTCTGATCAACAAAAATTAGGCAGGTTTTACAGTGAAGCATTAGCTGATGGTGAGTTTGCGTGCAGTGCATACACAGGATGTTGGTGGGATAGAGAATATAGTGTTTTTGCAGGGTTATTTTACAAACTTCATCCTCCTGAGGCAGGGCTACCGATAAATGGAGTGTTTCAGCTTAAAATCTTGCTACAGAGAAAAGCTTGTTAAAATTAGCGTTCTTTAGAGCAAATACTTCTGGTATCATAGATGTCTTGATGTGAAACATTCAGGGTCTGCTTGGGATTTTTTTTTTTGTCTTGTGTTTGCAATATGGATATTCACAGCAATAGAATTTAAATACCAATATATTTTGGAATGGTAGGATGTATAAGCACGTATATGTATGATGATAATTATCTTATCTCCTATTTCCATAGGAACAAGACCATTTTGTTTTACTTCAACATTCTGAAATGTGCCAGCCCCGCCGTGTTAATCAACCTACAGTGCCCTACAACACAGGTGAGTGAAAATGTAGAGATAAAATATTTTCCCTGCATCTTAGTCATGGTGCTTAAAAATGTGACATGTATTTGTTTGGATTTAAGAATTGATATTCATGTCCTTCAAAATATAACATGATTGTTTATAAATGACTTGTAGCACACACTCTATGTAGTGCGTGACAGTCAGGAAAATGAAATGGAAATGCACAAGATGGTGCATTTTGGCTAAGAGTAGACAAATAAGTCTGCTGACTTGAATGCAGCAATTTATTCCTTATGAATTTATCACAGGCAACTGTCCAGTAGTGTTCAATGCATGCAGAAAAAAATTGATTTATACTTTAGGTTTTCAAAGCTAGACATGTTCAAGAAACTGTGCATAATACCAGTGACAGGAGTATCTGGGTGTGGTTAGAGCCTATGGCTCTCTAAAAAGTGAAGATTTTAAAGAGCGGGGCTTGATATGCCAGATATGAGGAGTGCACACTTTGAAAGTTTTTTTTTTTTTCACAGAATCCTAGAAGTATTCATTTAGGGAATCAAAAGGACAACATATCCTTTCTAAATCCTGCAGTAAATGTTACTGAAGGCAGTGACATTTTTCTTGCCTTTTCATTACACCAACTTTCTTTATCCTTCTCTATCCAAAGTATATCTTTACTTACTTTTTTCTTTTCTTGCAGCTTTGTGTCTCAAAGTGCCCAGACAGGTTTGCAACCTACATTGATGTTCAGGCTTCCTACAGATATAGAACAGATCAGTGGAATTACTACAAGCAGTTCTGCAAACCTGGTTTTAACAATCCTCGCAAGGTGTGTATGTATCTGTAGATGATAAAGTACGTTTTTTCTTCAAGCAGTATGTAATATGCATGATTTTACTGAGCTACATCAAATATTTGAATTATTCTGATTTCAGCATGTAAGGAGATGTCCTATTTATGTGATTTGACAATTGTTTAATCCAGGCTGAAGGTCTTGAATGGACACTAAATCCCTCATTCTTCAAATGGTTGCAATTTGCTTAAAAGACTACCTGCAGCTACTCATGTAGTTGCAGTACTGTGGCAAGCAGTATCCTTCAGTACTTACGTACCCCACAGCAGTAGAGTGGATGTGTCTCAAACCAATTCTTAAGGCTTCTAAGTCATCTATAGCTACTTGGAAAGCAGCTAAGGAGATTAATCTATCCTTCATGTAACTGATTTTGCACTCAAATGTACTGCATTACTTCTCCCTTCTTTAAAACATCTTGCAATTCAGCTATATTAATTGGGTTAAATTCTTACTTTTCTTTAAGAGAAAAGATGATGGGTAGGCAAGGAACAATTGCCCGGTCAGGTCTGGCTTAGATGCTGATCCAAAGGTCTTTTCTTTTATGTCACTAGAAGAGAAAAGAAAAGATCTTTTTCCAGATCACAATTTGGATTCTCAGATATAAATGTATCTTGCAGCTCCACCAGTGAGATTTGGGGAGGAGGCTACAAAGCTGCAGACTGGGTGACAAACAAACAACTCTGTTTATACTGCTATGTATTCAGTGTTCCTATTTTTCCCCTTTTTAGTCTGTTGCTCAAGTCATACGTGATGAAGATTGTCCTTCGATGATCATTCCAAGCAGGCCTTGTGAGTGGTTCTACTTCTTTATATGATTCTTAGCAGATTGTGAGCATTCATATTAAAGCAGAACTCTAGTCTGAAATGTGTTTTGTGGCAACATCACTAGGAGCTGCCTGTTATTTGACATTGACATCCATTCAGTATGAATCAATTTAATTTGAAAATATAAATATTTATTAATATTTTTTCTAACAGTCATCTGGGAACATTCAGCATGTGATCAGGTCAAGCTGAGCTCTTTCTTGGTCTTATATCATCACTGATAGCAAAAGCTCAAATTGTGCCTTCCAAAACAAGTGCAAGCAATGCCATTGGCATAAAGAAAATGCTATGAATGTTGGAAGGATCATAGGGCCAGCTGTTGAAGTTCAAATAATACTTCAGCCCAGTTACAATGCAACTCTCTTTCGAGTGCAATGCTGGCTATGCAGGGCATACAGAGGAATTAAGGGGCAAAAAATGTCACTATGGTCAGCAAGTGTTTCTGAATAGATAATCACTGATCTCAGAGCTCATCTCAGCTGCACAAGTGTAGTACTGACGCAGAATCTTATGTAAATAAGAAATTGCTGTTTATTTTTGCCATATTTTAAAGTATGGATCATGTAGACCAGGAACAGGTGATTAAAAGGAGAAAATATGGATTAAATTTTTAAAACATAGTATGAATTCGTATGAAAACTGAAGTACTGACCCAGAAGACATAAAATAATTTGCAGAGGATCTCTTATATTCTTTTAGATTGCATCAAGGGGAAAAGATTACAGGGGGAGAAAAAGATATGTTAAGATATGTTACTAAATCATTTAGTCAGAGTAATTGCTGGCGGAGATACACCAGACTGAATATTGAGCCCTGGCATGGGTATTTGTTGGAATCTGGTAAGGAAAGCACTAAATGGTTACATGAAGTACAGCTCTGAAGGAGGACTCACCTGCTCTTCTCTTTGGAATGAAACCAAGGACGTTTTGCAGCAAAGAATAGGGCAGTGTAAATGAGCGTGCAAACATCTCTCCTTTTCTCGCTTTTTTATAATCTCCTCTTCCCTCTCTCTAACCAGTTGTTTTTGTCTTTTTTCCATTGCTTCATCTCAAAGAATATCTAGTGATAGTGGGTGGTACTGGAGCTCATCTGGCATATAAGGAAACTGACACTTGCTGTTATATATTGTTTTGGGGGCTAATATGATTCATGACCAGTCAAGTTAAATCTGTCCCTGGGGGCTGGTCTGATTATTACCATAAAATGGCGTATTTGAGAAGCTGCAGTTTTTATAAGCTGCCCAGATACTGACAGAGAGTAGGTTCCACATTTATTACAAATTCTTAAACTCCTACATATAGTACTGTTGTTACTTGGTAGGACCTAGAATCTTCAGTTGAAATCTATGATCCCACCCTGCCTGAGCTTAGAAAAAACCCCCCAGAGAATAAAAATCATAATCTTGAATGTAATGGCTCTTCCTTAAGATTTGTCAAAGTCAACATATTGTTAGATAATCAGTTGAAAAACAATTGACTGTGAATCTGAAATCAGTTAAATACATTACAAAACACACATTGATAAAAGTGGAGCTCAACGTGAAATGTAATATGTAGACTTTGTTTTGATCTTTTGAATAGTTCTGAAGAGATGCTTCCCAGACTTCTCCACGAAGAATGGTGTGTTGACCGTGGGAAATCAGACTACATTCAAAGATGGAAATGGGAAAACAAGAAATGTAACTGATCTCAGGGAAGCTGCAAAGTAGGTTTTACTCTTCTTCAGTGTTTGTTGGATTCTGAGATTGTGCAATAATTTAGTAATGGGAAAAAAAACAGAATCTATTGTAGCAAATGACTGAGGATACCCAAGCGAGACGTGGTAGTAAATGGTCTTTCTGTGCCTGAGCACTTCCAAAGTTCCATTAAGGAAATCCAGCACTGTGGTGTGCAGAAAAGAGCAAAAAGTGCAAAAAGTTTTAGTCTGATGGTCTCAGTCATTTGTTGAAATAATTCCTGTTTTTCCTAGCAAAAATAAGTTTTGCAGGGAATGTTAAATGAGGTTCAAAATGCAATTCTCGTGCTGCAGGACTCAGGCCAGCCAGCAGTGGCCTTGGCTTTCCTGTTCTGTGATGACCTTTCCACTACCATGGGCTGGCCTAGTACTTTGGGCATCTCACCTCATTAGAGTGGTCCTGCTTCTGGTAAAAAGTAATGTATTGGGCTGTTCTTCAGAAAACAATTTTGTGGGCGAGCATTTTGCAGGATAGAAAAACAGTTCCATGAAGTTGCTTCACTGACCTGTTTTCTGGTTCTATGCTATTAGCAGTTCTAGGGTCACAACTGTTTGCAGATATTGATAGTATACACTTGTCTTGTGACATAATAAGCAATTCTGACAATAAAGCCTTTTTAAAGAATTTTTTTTTCAGGACTTGTAGAGAATCGCTGCCAAAGATATTTCAAATTCTTTCACTATCCCATTTGTTGTTTAAATAAATTCTCCTTTTCTACCTGAAGCAATGTTTTCTTTGATTTTTCTTTTCTCAGTGGCATCAATAATGTCCTGGACGCAAGATCAGTTGGAATGAAAATTTTTGAAGACTATGCCATTTCTTGGTATTGGATTTTAATGTAAGGAGGTTTTTTTGTATTTTTAGTGTTTCCAAACTAATTTTGGAGTGTGCAGGAAATAAGTAATTAGATCATACATGTATTTCATGCAAATCCTACTTTAAAACTTAAGGAGCAACTCATTACCTTTTATCACACATGATAATGAGGTTGTTACGGTTCTGTGCATAAGGTAAGGATAGTACTGCATACAGACACAGAGTGTCAGTTGATGTGGAGTGGCTTTTTAACGTCCTGCCAGACAGAAAATCAGGAGGTGCAATGTTCTGTTGCAGCACTCAAATTCCAAAACTGAAAAATATTAAGTGACTTTCAAGCCAGTTGCTGTTGCCAAGTGTCACTAGTACATATATAAAACACATAGTTTCTAAATTTGTACAAGCAATACACTGTTAAATCCATTATAATCCCTAAATTCAATATAAATCCATAAATCCAATGCAGCAGGCAATGTCAAGAACAAAAATTATTTAACAGTATTAACTTTATCTTGCAATTAATATTCTTTAATCACCAATGAATTAAAATGCAGCACTGAAATAAGAGAAGTAGCTACTTTGCTGAAGCAGATACGTATTTGTGAATTCCTAGCCCATTAATATTGATTTTGATGGACCAGTGTGTTGATCTGTTTAAACAAGAGCAGAAGTTGTCACCAGGTGAGAACCTATAACATGCACATGTTAAGCATACATTAGTAAATCCTGAATGCAAATCCATGACAGTTAATACATACTTTAAATAATAATATGGAGATTTAGTCAGTTCAGAAACACGAGTTGTCAGCTGGATATTTGTTTGATGGGATTAATATTAATATTGCTTTCTTCCTAATAGTTTAGAAAGCCTCATGGAGTAAAAAAGCCTTTTGCAATAATTTTTTTCTTTCTGACTTGCTTTCTAAGAGTGAAATGA
>VWZU01007432.1:82467-114860 GCA_013397095.1 Sterrhoptilus dennistouni
TTATATTATATTATATTATATTATATTATATTATATTATATTATATTATATTATATTATATTATATTATATTATATTATATTATGTATAATCTTGATGAAGAGAAGGGACTGTAGACATCTTTCCTAGGGGCTCAATAGAAAGTCTCTTAACAGTTTCTTTCTGTGCATCATAGTGCCCTGATAATTTCCGCTTCTGATTAATAGAAGTGGTGATGAGTAGAAATTATGTCCTCCTAACCTCCTGATGGTTTTCCTCCTAAATTTGATTTGTTTTTTTACCTAGGAAGCTCCTAGAATGTTGTTTACTAATATTGTTCTTTGCAAGCAGGGATTTTCTGTGGGGGACATAAACCAGCAACTTCCTCACACATAGGTATTCCTCCAATTTAACTTTGTGTACTGTAGATTAGACTGTGGCCTGAAAAAGGCAGTGAGTTTTTCAGCTGGTGTGACAAAAAAGACATTATATTAATCCCGTTCAACCAGCCCGAGAACCTAGTGCACGTAAACATTTCAGGCTCTGCCTTGTGAGATCATCATATATATATATAAGCTGTTTGTTTGTAATTGCTGATAATAGCCATGAGAATGTATTTTGTAACAAAGATTTTAAAATACATTTTTACAAATCATGCTATTATGTGAGATGAAGTGACCCTCATTTGGAGTAACAGGAATGCAAGAAAGTGAATAGATTCTCACGCTCATTTTCTCTGTG
This sequence comes from Sterrhoptilus dennistouni, assembly GCA_013397095.1. NCBI lineage: Eukaryota > Metazoa > Chordata > Aves > Passeriformes > Zosteropidae > Sterrhoptilus > Sterrhoptilus dennistouni. Next base: position 83,187 of record VWZU01007432.1, read on the forward strand.
TTTCTGTTTCTTCACTTTCTAGTGGGCTGTTCATTGCAATGATCCTGAGTCTGCTCTTCCTTGTGTTGTTGAGATTCACAGCTGGGGTTCTCTTCTGGATTTTCATCTTTGGTGTGATTGGAATTATAGGTTATGGTAGGTGTAATTTTCTAGCCTCTGAGACTATTTTTTCTTACTGCTTAAATCTGAGCCAGGAAAATCAGTAGTTACTTCAATTAAATAGTACAAATGGGTGAATTAATGTCTAGTTTTTGACACAATAAAGAGAGAAGGACATAAATGGCAGTAAAATGTAGTAGACTCCAGCTGTGCTGATACTTAGCAGCAGATGTAGTAACCTGCATTACCTATGCACAATACGCTTAATCTGTAATCACTTGTATTGCTATATTTCTTTCCCATAGATATGATATCATAATTGGCTAGTCTCATGGTGATACATTTTTGGGTTTTGCTTACCTGGCTTATACAAATGCAAAACATTTGTCTTGTAAGATTTTTTTAAAATTTGTCTTTGCATTCTTCAGACACACTCCTATTATATTGATTGTTTTTTAAAAGGTATCTGGCATTGTTACTGGGAGTATGATCATCTTAAAGGAATACCTGGATCTGACCTCACTGTTTATGATATTGGATTCCAGACAGACTTCAAAGTGTACCTGCAACTGAGGCAAACATGGTTAGCATTTAGTAAGTGCCCTTTAAATTTGGTATCTGTTAACGGATATTCAGGAAAATCAATCAGCGTCTTGATACGCTTTATGCCTTGTTAAATCTCCTCCTCTACACATGTTGCTCAGAGAATTCCTTTTCTCTGTGTTGTGTAAAAATGTGCTTTTTTTCAAAGAGACTAGTATATTTGTAAGGGGAGATAATGAAATCACACTAGTGATAAGAGCGAATTTTTTTTTTGTTATTAGCATTCTACTTCCTATAGGATGTTTCATGTGTGTTCAGTCTTCATCATCAGGACCACAGAAGGCAATAATTAAGTTTGTCATAATGACGTTGCATAAGGAGGGGTACTTTTCTCTCTCAGATTATTTTTTCTCCCTCTTTGAGAGCCCCGGAAATAAGATTAATAAATCACATTAATAACTACACTTCTTTGTAGTCTTAGAATCATAAAATATGCCGAGCTGGAAGGGGGTTAGTCCATCAGGATCATCAAATCCAGCTCTTGGCCCTGCACAGGACACTCCAACAATCCCACCCTGTGCCTGAGAGTATTGTCCAAATGTTCCTTGAGCTCTGGGAGCCTTGGGGCCATGACCACTGCCCTGGGAAGCCTGTTCAGTGCCCAGCTCTGGGGGAAGAACCTTTTCCTGATCTCTCACCTAAATCCCCCTGACCCAACTCCAGCTGTTTCCTTGAGTCCTGTCACCGGTCATGAGAATGAAGAAATTGGTACCTTCCCTTCTGCTTGCCCTTGTGGGGACGTTGAAGACCACAATGAGGTCTCCTGTCAGTTTACACTTGTGTCACTGAATTTTCTTGGAGTCTGATCTAAGACTTTGGGATGAACCATTTTAAACAAAATCCTGCTGCTGGAACAAGATAACTGTGCTGGTTTTGGACAGAAGTGATTTTTCCAAGAAAGTTGTAGCAAAACAAAGTATAGTATGAACAGATGCTTGTATTATGAGCAAAATTCTTGTTTATGGAAAGTAGAATTTGTAAAGGATGAACTGTATCTAAGGCTAGATACTGCAGTGACACTGAAGTTAATTTTTATCTTTTCCTGAGAATTAGATGTTCCATTTTTCTGTTAAAAATATAAATATCAAGGTCATGCACATTCTGACTAACTCTCTGCATACAGAATTTTTTTAGAATGGGACTTAGAAACCTATGAAATGGGATTGAAGTTTGGCAGATGCAGTTGGAGAAAGAACTGCTCAAGCAGAGAATTTTACAGAGTTCTTGGACGATAGTTCGGATTACAAGGAAAAAAATTACAGAGGCAGCATATTGGTTTGGTTCTTGATAAATCTGACTTCTTTATTTGCTTGTTAACAGTGATAATACTTTGTGGTGTTGAGGTCATAATCATACTGATGCTGATCTTCCTAAGAAATCGGATCCGGATTGCTATTGCACTCTTGAAGGAAGGTAGTAGGTATGTTTGTCTGACTTTAATATATGTTGAATTTTATTAAATAATCTCTAGAGTATACTCTTCTTGAACTCCATCTTGCGCCACCAAGGACAGAAAATTGGGGTTTAAAATACAGCACTGCATTTGATGAACCAAACACATTCAACAAGGAATCCAAGGGAAGCATTCAAGGAATGTCCATTCCTGCAGTACTCTGAGATCCCAGTACTAGGTTATGCTATGTGTGTCAGCAAGGTTCTCAAAGTAAAATTGCTAGGACTGATAAAAAGTTTGTTTCTGGGATTGTTGTATCTGATTGATATATTTTGTTTCTTTTATAGGGCAATTGGCTATATAATGTCTACACTGTTCTACCCAATCGTCACCTTCTTACTCATTGCAATTTGTATTTCCTACTGGGCTGTGACAGCTGTGTATCCTTCTGTCTGTGTACCTATCTGGAGCAAGTCTTCTGGTCTGCAGGACTAGACAATTTTCTGTTATTTCATGTTAATTAAACCAATATTAAAAGGGCTATTTGGTCACTTAGCACTTACTCTTCTGGTGTGGTATTCCGCACGGCACATCTACATATGATATACAAATCAGACAGTGATTCTATTTATTTATTTATTTAAGATAGTTATTATAATTTTTTATATAATTTTTTAAAAAATGGACTAAAATTCAGGCCAAGGCAGGAGGATCATACAAAGCCTTGTGTACTGCATAAGGTTGGGACTGTAGGGATGAAAAGGGCCCTCAGCAAGGAGTGAGTATGGTCTTTTATTGTGCTGTGTGCTCCATAGGCCGGACGTTAACGGTTTCTTGGTTAACTGGAGGTGGAGTGGGTTCTCTGTGTGTTTTGTTCAGAAAAATATGAGAAAGGAGTGAGAGAATATACAGTGCACTGTCTTCTCTGAATTGCCTAACAGCAACTACTGTTTATTCCTGAACAGCAAGGGTTTGATAAGGATTAAAAAAGGGGAAAACTGTAATTTAAATCCAGCTGTTATTTCATATGCAGAGACGGTCAATTGTTGCTGTTCAGGGAGTGTTAATTCATCCTTATGCCCTATATCTACTTCTGCCAAAATACAAGAAGTACTGCATAGTCTGCCTTTTCAAAAATAGATGTGGAGGAGAGATGGGGACAATTTTCAAGGTTATGCCCCCTTGCCCATTCTGGTCAGGGGTTATTACAGCTCCAGGTAGAGTTTGCCTTAGTTCTCTCAGTAATAAGAGTACTTGGTCTTGTCTATCAACCCTTCAGATATATCTCTGCAGGGCAAGAGCAGTTTTTCTGTTATCTACACAAGTTCTTTACAGCTAGTGGTTACACACTGCAGAACCCTAAGTTGCTCAAAAGCCACAGTTCTGTGATTCCTCCTTAAAATTTTTCGTTCAGTTTTCTGGCCACATCAGGAGAACCTGTGTATAAAGTAATGGCTAATCAAACACTGTGCAAGTATGCAAACCAAACTTGTGACCCGGAGGTAAGTGTAACAAATATTTATCTATAATGAGAACTATACTAATTGCATTTCTTAATCACTATTAAATGCACTGCTAGTAAAAAATGTGTGTATTTTAAGTAATGAGTCCCCATGTTAAATCTGAAAATATTACCTGGTGTTCAGGTAACACTTTTTTGTTTTACAGACATAAACTAGGTTTTCTGCTAAACTGTCCTGTAAATATTAACATTCCAATTTACAGGGTGAGAAAGGAAAAGACAGAAATAAAATTTTATTGGAAAGATGTTCTTGAATTTGTGAGGAGTCTGTTTTTTGGTCTTCCAAAGGCAGTGAAAAACTTTGAAAGCTGCACCTCAAACTTGCTCAGGGACTAGCCATGATTTGAAACTGAAGCTTAGCTTCTTCTGGCACAGTAAATACCTTTATGAAGCTCCAAAAATTTTTGTTCTGTTTTTTTTTAATTTTGCCTTCAGTCAAATGTTTTTACTTGTCTGTGGATTTGCATTTAAGGGTTCTTTAAAAACTCGAAATATTTATTAAATGTTATGCACCAGGGGAAAAATAACCCTTTGCACCAGCACAGGCTGCAGGTGACCTCCTGGAGGAGGAGAAGGACCTGGGGATCCTGGGGGACAACAAGCTTTCCCTGAGCCAGCAGTTTGTGCTGGGGGCCAAGAGGTGCTTCAGGAAGAGCATTTTCAGCAGGTCAAGGATGTGATCCTGCCCCTCTGCTCAGTCCTGTGAAGCACACCTGGAGTGCTGTGTCCCGCTCTGGGCTCATCAGGACAAGAGGAACATGGAGCTCCTGGAGCGGGGCCAGCAGAGGCTGCAGAGCTGAGGAAGAGCCTGGAGCACCTCTGTGCCCAAGAGAGGCTGAGGCAGGCTGGGGCTGTTCAGCCTGGAGAGGAGCCCCAGCTGAGAGAGGCCCTCAGCCCCTGTCTGTCTCAGGCCCTCAGCCTGTCAGTGTCTGCAGGGAGGGGCAGAGCACGAACCAGGCTCTGCTCCAGGGGCCCAGCAGTTGGACAAGAGACAATGAGCAGAAAGTGATGCATTAAATTTCACTGTATTGCAGTGGTGATGCTCACTGTGCTCATGTCTAAACACTAGAAAATAAAGGAATTAGAACTTTTCTGGTTTAATTTCATGTCCAAACCAAGCAAATACATGAAATGAACACTAGAAATAGCAAAAAGTAACTTTTTTTAATAGTCTAAGATACGTAAGCTAAGTTGTGACTGCATCCACAGTTTGTATTAAATGGTATATCTCAGTTTTTCATTTCAACCATGGCTATTTACCTGAACATCTGATTTGCCCTCTAGTTTTCAAGTATTTTTTTTAATTGAGCAGATTTTCTTTAACAAAGCATTTATGTATCTTAAAACTAGATTCCTGAAATTCAAATTCCACTTATTTAAGTTTCAGGGATGTGGTGAACACATCCTTGTTTGCCAATATGTAGTTTAAAGTTAAGTCTTTGCATAAGGCTGCGTAAGTCCTTGATAGGAATCCTTAAATATGTAAACAGGTTACATAGTGTTGCAGTTTTGAATGAGCTAATTAAACATCAAGCAGTTACGTTATTTGTATTAACCTGCTAAACTTCAGAGGCTATGTACATAGAATTCATTGCTTATGATCGTGTTTATTTTTCTTTCTATTTAGACTTTTAACACAACCAATGTGACTAAATTGTGCCCAGGTGCTCAGTGTACTTTTGCTTTTTATGGAGGAGAAAGCCTGTACCATAAGTACATCTTCATCTTCCAGTTAGCCAATGCCTTTGTCTTTCTCTGGCTGGTGAACTTTGCAATTGCACTGGGTCAATGTACCCTTGCTGGTGCCTTTGCCTCTTATTATTGGGCCTATCGAAAACCAGCTGATATTCCACTGTGGCCACTCTTCTCTTCATTTGGACGAGCAATACGGTAAGACTGTGGATCTGGAAGTGAGCCTTGCCATATATCTGACAAGTGCTCTTTTTACATCTAGGGAAGCCAGTCCTAGAATATCATAAGAAAAGGATTAGTCAGCATTATGGTTTAATGTCAGTGGCAGTCAAGCCCCCCACAGCCACCTGCTTGCTCCCCAACCATGAGATGGAGGAGAGAATCTGAAGGTGAAAATGTGAAAATGCATTGGCTGAGTTGAAGACAGTTTAATAGGTGAAAGAAAGCTGCATGCGCAAGCAAAGCAAAGCAAAGCAAGGAATTCATTCCCCATTTCCCACAGGCAGGCTCATGTTCAGGCATTCCCAGTACAGCTTCTTCATGTATAGCAGTGTCTTGGAAAGACTAAACTCTGTAACTCCAAATGCTCCCCTCTTACCCCTCCTCCCACCAGCTGTTACTGCTGAGCACAACACAGTATGGTGTGAGGTATCCCTGGGGTCAATTGGCATCAGCTGTCCTGACCATGTCCCCTCCCAGCTCCTCATGCACCCCCAACCTGCTTACTAGTGGGGCAGGGTGAGGAGCAGTCCTTGGTGCTGTGCAAGTGCTTTCAACAGTGGCTAAAACATGGGTGAACTATCATAACTGTCCTGGTCAAAAATCCAAAATGTAGCACATGCTACTATGAAAGAAACTAACTCTAGTCGATCCAACCAGCACAACTGGGAAGATGTAGTTATGAGGGCAAGGCTGAATCCTGCAGCCCTACAACACCAAGGCTGCTGCAGCTCCCTGCCCCTAGGTCCAACCAGTTGTAATGCTAAGCAGGTACTCCCAGTATACACACACACAAAATACATGTATACAACACATGTGTACACAGATTGAGGGACAGACGCAGCACTCACACACACCAACAAGCACCAATAGCTTCATCCTGTTCCTCTGTGGTAGATTGGGATGAAGGTCCATTACTCTTATGTAATTCCCATTAGTGGACCTTCACTTCTGATTTTATTTGTATATACATACATATATCCATATACATAGGCAAATGTGTGACATAACAGTCATTTATTAATGTCAAAATATTTTATTTAATATCAAAATATTTTGGTTTTAGATACCATACAGGTTCGCTGGCATTTGGAGCCTTAATTCTTGCAATTGTCCAGCTTATTAGAGTAATACTGGAGTACCTGGATCACAAACTGAAAGGTGAGATTTATGAATCTGCCCTAAGCTGTTAAGACCTTCCTTGCTAAATTACTTCCTCACTTTCCCAAGCTTTTTTTAGCAAGGAAGAGACTAATTCCACATTGTCCACTGTAGTTTCTTTTGAAGCCAGTGAATTTGTGCTCATTTACTCAAACTGAGTCTATGTTCTTGGGAACCTAATGCAAAGTTCAGATGGGATATGAGTCTGATCTAATTGAAAGCTAGGGAGTTAAATTTGATTGAGAGAGAGAGGGCCCTTATCTAGAAATAAAGATATAATGTCACAATTTAAGATCTTCTGAATAACTTTCTACATTCTGAAGACTGTTCATGAGTTCTGCGTATGATGTACTCTCTCCTGCTCTTTTCAGGTACTCACAACTCCTTCACTAGATTCCTACTCTGCTGCCTCAAGTGCTGTTTCTGGTGTCTGGAAAAATTCTTAAAATTTATAAACAGAAATGCCTACATTATGGTATGTGCCATGTCTGCATGTGGTCTCCCCTATCTAAGACACTAAAATATCCTGGACACTACTAGTTGATCAGAAGCCTGCAGTACTTGAATCTGCTGAATAAATAATGGCATTAATGGGAGTTTTCAGTATATGCATGTGGTTCTACCATGAAAAAATAAGATTTTTTTTTCCTTCTAATTTCAACTTCTTTTTTTTTCTCCTGTTTTTGTCCATCACTGTCACCCCCAAAATAAGTGGGAAGGGATGGAATAACTGGTTAACTCCCCCTGTAATTCAATAATTGATATCCTGATTTCAACAGGAGTTTTAGCTTGTTTCATATTGCATGTTGATGACATTTCTGTTTGGAGGCAATATTTGAATAAGAAGGTCAGAAGACACGTGATAATTGTATTTCCACCTGGAAGTTAAAAGCACAAATTCTCCTAGCAGCAGCAGTGATATTTCTCTCAAATAAGCCTTCTTAGCTTCCAGATAAGAGAAGTTTGAAATCTTCAGTAATAAATTAACATACAGGAATTTCAGCCTAGGATGTTCTGGCTTGGAGCAATTTCAGTGATTGAATGGTACAGTCTCAGATGTCTTGTCTCAAAGAAGGTGGCTCTAGTGGGTACATTACAACCTGTGTTGATGCAATTGATGTGTCAAATTATTGCCATCTTGAAGAGGAAGTGTTGTTTTTGACAATCTTCTTTAGAGGTCATAAACTGAGCTGAGAGCTGTTCTAGTATATCTTACCCTGATGGAGACTATTCCAGGAAGAAGTGGTTCTGTTCCTGAATAACTTTAGCTGCTTTACTTTATGCTGATTTCTTCTTCAGGGAAAGCAGCATCAAGTCCAAGGAGATAACTACAGAGATCAGCTCATTTCAGCTCTACAAGTGCCTATTCTTTTCCACTGACTATAAATCTAGTGTAGGTAACTAGCAAAGGGAGAAGAATCCATCAACTTGTACCTTTTTTGCTTTGCTTGGCAAACTAAGTACTGAGTCTACTACCTGTGAGATCACAAGGGGTGGCATGCTCATCACAGGCCATTTGAAGGGGAATTGTATTCAGTCCCAGCCTGATGGGAAGCATTGAGAAGTAACAGGGGACTGAGGAAAATGTTTTATGTTTATTTGAGTTTCAAGGCCACATATTAGGGAGAACTATGCATTACATGCAGACAGATCCTTGCACAGAAGTAGGTATCCTAATTATTTAAAATACTTAACAGCTACTATTATTTTGCAGATTGCCATATATGGTAAGAACTTCTGCACCTCGGCAAAGGAAGCATTCTTTCTGCTCATGCGCAATGTGGTGAGGTAAGGGACTATCTCCCAGTCCTTGGAAATGTCAGGAGTTCCTGCTATTGCACTCTGTGGGCACACTTCTTTCCTCTCTAATATCTCCTCTAAATACTGAGTGCTGCTTCTGTCCTCAGACCTGGCCCTCACTTCTTACACTCAGTGTGTAACAGCAGGCTGTCCAGTATGGTAACCTAGGCAGAGTTGATGTAATGTCATGGTTTTGACATCTTAAAATAGTAGATTTGGGGTCATGAAAGATGGCCAGATAGGACCAAGTGAAAAGGAGGCCTACCAGGAATCTACAGAAATACTGCTTTTTGTTTTGGTGTGTATTTCCCCTGTTCTAGCCTGGCTTATCTGTGCCCATAGAATAAGGCTGAAATAAAAATATTTTGAAGTTTTGTATTGGTTGATTTTTTTTTAAACAATTTGAGGAATAAACAGTCTTCATGTCAGTCCTGTAGCAGCATTGCTACATTAAGGCCTTACTTAACAAAAGATCAGTGCTTTTTTGCCTCCAGAGACTACACTGTAGCAACACCCATCTCAGCACTGCCTGTCTGTGGTGCTGTGTGGGCAGCCTGTAAAACCAGCAGAAGACAGCTTCTGGTCATGTTTTGCAATTATCCACAGATTTAAGGAGAAAGAATACAAATGTATGGTTTGTGATGATCATGTATCATTTGTCCTTTGCTAAACAGGGTTGCAGTTCTGGACAAAGTTACAGACTTCCTTCTATTTCTGGGGAAAATCCTTGTTGCTGGTGGTGTAGGTAAGCTGGTTTTTTTCTAAATTGTATGCTCTGTTTTCTGGTACCCACAAGCATGCCCGCCATATTCATATAGGCTTAGTTAGCAGCTGGAGGTTCTCATTGGTCTGACCATTTGGGAATCTGCTTCTGTTTTTCTAGGATTTGCTAGATTGAACTAAAACCTTTTTTCTTCCCCTTTCTCCCCCCTCCCGAGCACCTGGTTTGCCTTGACAGTATCTTTCTCATGACTGCTCTTACAGCTCTTGCATGTGTGGCTGGTGCAAGGACTTCTGCAGCCACAGCATCATAGTTGAATCAAACAAAGTTCACGTCCAATAAGTCAGCCACAGTCAGTTCTCCTTTTGTAAGAACTGAACAAAACTTTAAATGAGATTCACCTGGTAACAACTGCCTACAAGATGTGGTGGTACAGGTCTGCAGGAATGGACCTGAAGCTCTGCTGTATTTGAGCCCATTATAGCTATATACTATAGTAAAAGAAATAGAATATTTCTAGAATCCTTACAGGATTTTCTTTGTTATCAGTGAATATCAAGTAGATTATTCATGGTTTTCTGTGACAGAAAAATGTTTTTCTATTTTTTAAATTAAGCGCTTTCAGAAATTCAGGTTGGCAGTGTTCTGTTGTGGTTTTTCCAAATTGTCACAGCAGTTTCAAAAAACTATTTTACGAATAACCATATTTTGCATTGTGTATACTTTCAAAGTTAACTAATTAATTGTATTTTAATCGAAAGTAAAACTAATACCAAGAGCTGATCTAAAATATCTTGTAATCACTGTAGAATTACAATATTTATTAATTTTGCTTTTAAATTCAGTAGAATGGTGAAACAAAACAACTCGCTAAAGTCTTTCTGGGCCCATTAATATCTTTATGGTAATTGATTAATTGACATATCTCTTCTGTTAGATAATTAGTATTGAAAAATGTATTGTTTACAAACTTTTATTGAAACCAGCCTTGGATCTGTTGTCCCTCTTATCCATTCTTTAGATCCTGGGAAATCAGAGCTAGCATGGGAATCACTAATTGCCTGTGCTTCTTGCAGGTGTTCTTGCATTCTTTTTCTTCACACAGAGAATACCAATCTTTGCACAGGAAGTGCCAACACTAAATTACTACTGGGTACCATTGTTGGTAAGACAACCGTTTGATCTCCTGAATGCTTGGGGCAGTTTGGGGTACTCAGACTACTCAGGGCATCATCTGGGAACAGCTTCTTTGGTCAGCCTCTCAGTGGCATAGTATCCACCCAAGTGAGGACTGAGCTGCTGCACTCCAGTCCTTGGGATCCTTCAGGTGGAAGTGGAACTGCAGTGGCTCCAAATCTTCAGAAAAATTAGGTTTCACATCTCAGATTTCTCAGACAGCAAGACACTGATGACAGTATGGCTTCTAATGTAAGGGACTTGCAATGCATCTCCTTCTCCTTTTGTAGGCCCCCTGCATAAATTTCAGAATATCTCTAGGCTGAGTGGTTCTTGAAGGAGTTCAGAATATTCTTGGCATATATTCTCCTCGGAGGTTGGAATAGTTTCTGTTTGGAACTATTTCCAGCTGGAAAACTAGAATCAACTATGTGTTAGAGTGCAGTGTCTTGAACCTGTGATCCCTGTTCACAGCAGTAGTAACTTTTGGTAGAAATACAGAGCTGACATTAAATTCTTCTAAATTTGCGTAGCAGATTAGGCGTCTGACTTGTGTTAATACTACCACAGTCGTTCTGAAAGAAATTTGGGGGTTTATTGTGGTTTGTTTTTTGTAGACGGTCATCATTGGCTCCTACCTAGTTGCACATGGGTTCTTCAGCGTCTATGCAATGTGTGTTGACACACTTTTCCTCTGCTTTTGTAAGTACTATGTTTTCTTTTAGTAATACCTGCAAGTCATGGAAAGAGGAGTAGAAAATCACCTTATCCTTTCCTTACAGAGGAACGGTGACATACTAGCAAACTGTATGAATAATAAGCAGCATCTTCTTTTCGTATTGCCTCTATGATACAGTCTTCCATGCTCTAGTATTAAAATTTAATTACTTTAAGAAGTGTAAGGTAGCTTTATGGAAATATCTGGCTTTTGTTCTTCAGATGTTCCTTAAATTTCATTAAATTTGTTTCTGGGTGCTTTGTGAGGAGCTCTGTACAGTGCTGATTTGCTAAAGCGTCTTGACAATAGCAAATACATTTTTTGGTATATAGGTGGTACTTTGTTTTCAGTTTAATAACCCTGAACAAAGTATTATGCTGAATTACCTCAAAGATTCTGTAAAATACCACTTGAACCTAAGTGTCCCAATTAGACTCCTAATAGCAAACAATCATGTCACTGGTGCATGGCACCAACGGGGCTTAACCCTGACTAGTGATTTAGTCATGACCTTCTGTAGGAAAAAAAGTAATGTCTGCCTTGTTGTTTTAAATTCATATTCTGTTCTGCTTCCCATGCTCCCATTAAGTAATGAACAATAGATCAGGTAGAATACTATTAATTCACGGCAACAAATTTTCAAATGAACTTTATCTTAGGCAGTGAAAAATCATTGAGTTTTAGAAAGTGCTTAACTCTATGGCTGTCTTTGTGACACATTTTCAAAAAAGAGATTTCCAAAATGCCAGGGTTCAGGGGAAGAATGAGAGTTTCTGAAAATTTCCACCTATACTGCCAAACCAAAGATCTGGAGAATAAAAAGGATATATTGCTATAATTTAAAAATGGCAAGGCGTTTGTGTCTCTGCATTATGTAAAACCTCTTGTGGTCGAAGAAAATAGAAATTTTATAATGTCTTCCATCAACTTAATAATAAAGCTATATTACCTTGATTGAGTTTCTTTTAATGTTGGGTCTTTTGCTCTCTCCTTGTTTCAATACTGTTTGTGTCTGTGTGTGTGGATGTACTGTTGCTTCCTTTTTTAACTGGTTTTGCTGTGTAAATTCAGGTGAAGACCTGGAAAGAAATGATGGATCTACAGCAAAACCCTACTTCATGTCAGCTAGCCTCCACCGAATTCTAGGGAAGAAGAAACTGAGCCCTAAGAAGGCAGTGGGACTATGAACGCTAAACCTCAACATCAAAAAGTGTCACTTTTAAGCAAAACGTGTATAAAGTAGGCAAAAGTAAAAACTGTAAATGATGCTTCTGGTTAATGGGTGATTCTTTTTTCCTTCTGCTTGTATATTAAAAAAAGAGCAACACTGGTAACATTTAACTAGTTTAAATGCTTAAACTAACAGCTGTGAAAACAAGGCCACATTTTAGTTTATAGAGTGCCTATGAAAAGGAAAATGTAAATTTGAAACTTTTATAAGTGTATAATGATGTTTTAATAACTTTTGTAATACAAGTTGCTGCCTTAGATGACAGCAGTTTTGATAATGTTTCTTCTTATAAGTGTATATTTGTAAAAGAAATTCAGGCAATTTTTTGAAAGCACTAACATATAACCTAATTAGCCATAAAAAAGATAGTGTGAGACTCTAGTTAATGAGGAGATGGTACTAAATTTGTAAATATGGTGCTATGATTGTATTTTTTGTACAAGCTGGTTCACAGCTATTTAAACTGTGATTATACATGCATTAATGACTCCCTACACTGAAAAATGTAGTGATATTTTAATCACATCCACAACTGCATCTTTTAAGACATGATGGTACCCTGCAGTTCCCAAAGAAGGTAGTCAGAAAAGACTTCAGTTGATACTGCTTAAAGTGAAGTTTCCTGGGAGTTGTGCTTAAAAGATGATAAAACTGAGAGAAGGTCCCACTGCAGCTGAAGTGATTTGTGGTTCACACAAATGAGGTTCCATCTGGTAAAAGATGGTGAATGTATAATTTTTAGCTGATGTCTAAGAGAGATGCACGTGTTAATATCCCCCTACCCCTGACAAGTCTCTGATTGTGTTCTGTGTTACAAGGAAGTTGAGCTTCACTGAAAAGAAAACTAAATGCAGTTGTTTTTTTTAATTGAAAGAAAGTCTTTGCTCTGTGTGTGCACAAGGAGTTCCATTGCCTCTCCCTAGCTTAGAAGGGCTCCTACCAAGCCATTGGAATGACTGTGTGGGTGCAGAGGACCAGGGCTGCACTTCCTGCATCTCTCCGTGCTCCCAGTGGCTCACACAGTAAGGTACTAGGACACTGAATTCAAGTCTTCTCATGGTACAGGATGAATGATTCAACTACTGAGAGATGCTCTGAAAGATTTAGTTTGCTTTTTGAGTCTTAAATTTGCCCAGTCATTAGTACAAAATCATTAATACGCCTATTGGTAGAAAGTGCATTAACATTTGGTGTGGTTTATGACCTTCCCAGTAGTGAAACTGTCACTGTCATTAAGTAACAGCTCTGCTGATGGCAAGTCTTAACACTGGAGAGTTTCTCAAGTCTGTTACTGCCAAGACTGAGCTAAAAAGGTTTTAATTTATTAGTCTCCTGGAGGAGCCAAGGACCCAGCCATAGTGAGGCCTGCCCCTAGTTTTCATGGATTCCAGTGTACTGAAGAAGTTATTCCAGTACTGTCCACTTTCCAGGAGTGGCATGTGCCATACACTTGCCAGTTTTGTGATAGGAGTTTAGCACTTAACTTTCCTAACCCTAGAAGTCCGTTTGTGTCACAAAAAGAAATGCAAGTTCTTTTCCAGATTATTTGAAGGCGAGTTTCTGGGGAAAATTTACTGACCATCCACATCCCAGTGGGATTTTGCTCTCTAACTTACAGCTCTGGTTTGTGATGGCTGTGATCACTGCAAAGGCAGTAACACTGTCCTTCTTGCTACCGGTGTGGCGCCGTGTTGATGCACAAGTGACCACCATCCACATGCTTGCAGTCATGGACGTGGTAAGATCTTGAAATTCAGTGGCCTGAGGTGCAGGTGGGAGTGTCCTTGTAAGCTTTCTCTGTGGCCCAATGGATTTTGGAGCCCTTTTCCCTGAAGCAAAAATGAGGGGTGTAGTGTAGGACTCAAATAATAAATAATAAAGGCATATGGTTTCAATTGTAGCTACTGATTATAGGCACCTTTAGATTTTGGTAACTCCTCTTGAGATACCCTAGAGTAAACTTGACTTTCAGAAAGGATTGAGAGTCCTTTGGGGGGAAAAAAAAGGACTCCTGAGGGATGAAGATTTTCATTACCATCATCATCATCATCATCATCATCATCATCATTCCTTTCTCATTATGTGCATGACATGGATTACACAACCCCCTCCATGATTCTAATACTTTCTGAGAATTAAGTCAGTAACTTCTGGGGGTATGTGTAACCATTCTGTGATTAAAGAGGCTGTTTGTCTCATTACAATCCATGTCCAAAAGCTTTTTTTTTTTAAATTTTTTTTTGTCTTTTTAATTTTTAATACTACTGATTAATTTTCAGCTGCAGAACCTGCATTACATAATCTATATTTCTACTGGACTTGAGTGTCTTACTGGGAGCTCAACTGAAAAAGCATATTTCTAAATATAGCTTGCTTTTTTATCATTGAATGTAACCACAGAGTTTACCAGGAATAAAACATAATAGAAATAGTATACAGTTATTTGATCAGAGAACTTTTGTAACAAACCTATGCATTTACTAAAGGAATTTCTAAAAGTGAAAGTTTTAAATTGTATTATTATTTATATACAGTAAAAAAATATATATGTATAAATTTACTTCTCTCACTATTTTGTGAAAGTATTTAGAATGTAACTGATCATTTCTGAGAAGAAAATTTAAAAGCCATTTTCTTATAATGTAATTATAAGAACTGTGAAAATACAAAGCAATACCGTGTAGATTTTGTAATCAATAAATTCAGTAAGTAAGTAGTAATTATTTAATATTAAAATTGGCTTTCTAAAAATAAATCACTAATAATTACTAAGTCAAAATTAATGCAAATATTTAATTGGGAAAGATTAACCTAAGATGCTTCAAGACTATCTTATTATAATGGTTCCTAACTAATCCTGTGGGCCAGAGTCTACAGATGTGCACCACAGGAGAGGTACTAATAATGACATTTATGGATTTGGACTTTTACTTTGTTGCTTGGTTTAGTATGAAATTCAGAATTCCATTTTTTACTTTAGAGAGTGGAACACGGTAAAATATGCCATGTGCTTTGCTGCTGAGCCCCTGGGGCTGGTGACACTGCCCACGGTGCCGCCAGCTGCGCTGGTTCTGTGCCTGTGGTGCTGCTGGTCAGAGGGATGGGAGACACAGAACCTGCAGCCCCTGAGCTGCTGAGGGCGAGTCAGGGTCAGGCCAGGCACCTTCTCCTGGGAGGAGCTGTGGAAAAGCAGGTGGATCTGAAGAAAGACCCTTTTACATGAGTAGAAAAAACATTCTCAAGATTACAAACAAGCAGAATGTAGAAACCAAGACAGTAGAAAGCACCTGCTATCACATCCATGTAATCACGTTTGTCTAGCTTGGTTTGGATTCATTGTATCTCCCTAAAGCATATTACTGAGTGGCTTTCATTTACATGTTTTATACCAAAGTTTTAATGTCAAGCCTTCAAATTTTATATTAAAAAACAAAAACAAAAACAAAAAACCACCAAAAAACCCCAACCAAACAAAAAATTCTGGAAACAAAACACAGAAATAAGAAGATAGGATAATTTCTTTTGCTGAAGTTTTTTTTTTTTTTTTCCAAACAGTATTCAGCAGATGATTCTTGGGTGATCTAAGGGTGCTGAATATTCTTTTAGAAGTTAGTATTTAATGAAATATTTTACTATTGCATGTTCTGCTGTAGAACAGGAAAAATATTTAGGTGGATGCAATGTCAGTCTGATTCTGGAATAGTCAGTAAGTGTTCTTCCACAAATGGGCTGTCAGAGAAATGATTATGAAGAATAAACTGACTGTTTTTGAGTAACCCAGAATGTTTCCCTTTGACCAGTTGCTCAGCCTGGACAGCTGTGTCCTTGCAAACAAAGTGCCTTACTGGCTGTTACTTCACCTGGCTTACATTTTGAAATTCATTTATATCATGTAGACCACAAACCAGAAAAGGCTAGAGAGGAAAACCAACACTTTATTTCAAATTGACTAACAAAAAATGAACTGTAGTAAGGATGTCAGATGTGTTTGCACTGTGTGATGCAGCACCCATCATTTCCCTGTTGCTGTTGTCAGATTATGAAAGTTGATTGTATGGTCCGGAAGAAAACATGCCAATAGTGTTGCAAATAAATGAAAACAATGCAAGACTGTTCCATTTTTATACAGTAGATTTTTAAAATAGCTTTAATTTGTGGTATAGTGGACTTCTGAGTAGGGCCTGTTCTGCTTTCTGTTTACAATGATCATGCGTGTTGTACCTGTGTAACTGTGGGTAGAACTGGGCTCTTGCTACTTACAACAGAAGGAATAAAGCTAAAAAGTTCATATATGTTACTGTAATACATCTATTTGCGTGTTTATAAGTATAAAGTTCCTTCTCCATTTCAAGACTGATAATTTCCTATTCTGGGACCGTTTTATAAATAGTTCTAAATTTTTAAACTTTTGATACAGGCAATGATTTTTGGGGTAATATGTAATTTGTACTGCATTGTAAACAATTAGAAAATGAGTGTTTCTTCATGTTCAAGTAACATTAGTGCTACTAATATTAAAATTGTCTGTTATTCTATGCTAGAAAATGTCCACATGCATTTGTCCCAAATAATGAGTTTTAAAACCATAAAAATGGCTCTTTGATGTTTAAGAAATGAAAGGTAGGTTACTGTTTCATTAATATGATTCTTAAGATTGTATTGTTTTGCCAAAACCGAATTAACGCGAGCACGATGATTTGAGCTCTAAACCGTGTTGCTTCTGCTATGCAGAAATAGAGTCCTATTGTTTAAATATCTTTGATAACGGAAGTGCTTAATTTTGATGTTACTTCGCCGTTTTACAGATCTTGGGGATTGTTCTAATAAAGATTTGGATATAAGCCGGAGTGGATCTGCACCGCGCCGGGCTGTCCGCGGGGCCGTGCGGGGCGGGAGCGGCGGAGCGGGACACGGGACACGGGACACGGGACACGGGACACGGGACACGGGGCGNGTGCGGGGCGGGAGCGGCGGAGCGGGACACGGGACACGGGACACGGGACACGGGACACGGGGCGCGGTTCGGTGGGTTTGGGGCCGGCGGGGCGCGGGGCGCACTTTGGTGCTGGGGGAATGCGGAGCAGAGGAGGCGCCGGGAGGGGCCGCTGCCACTGGTGGTTGGAGAGGAGTTCTGGGGTTTATTTATAAACAATGGAGGATTGTCTGTTATATTTTTTTCATTTCAATTTAAATTTTTTTAACCATGTAATAATAAACCATACTGTTTTTTATCTAAGCCAGAATCGAGATCATAATTATATAAAGCAAGGTGTATGGCTGAAACTATACCATAGAACTCAGTAGAAATCTTTTTTGGAGTTTAGGAGGCTCAGTCATATTTCCCCCTGCCCTTGTGAGAAGTGAAACCTTTATTGTATGCCATGAGTTGGCAGAGCATCACAGGCAGATGACTCTGTTACATACGTTTTTTTCTGGAGGACAAGAAAGGAAGAAGGCCGCCACCAAACCCCGTGGAAAAGCTTTGCAGGGATGGGAATGGATTTCAGCAGAGGTAGCAGTGGAGCAATTATTTGGAGTCGGGACAAAGGAAGAATTTGGACTCAAGGTTAAGGTATGCCTTGTAAGTCATTCCATATGTGGGGAGCCTTGTCTGAAGTTCCTTCTGGCATTCAGCATTCCCTGCAAGGGGACCTTGAATGAGCAAAGCAAGTTTTTGAATTAGTAAAGCAAGCTGGTATGGCTGTGTGTTTGGGATTCAGTGGCTGAAAAACAAATAGACTCAGACACAGAATCTGTGTACATATAGTTGCAGCATATCTCATTTAAGGGAAAATGAGTGTGTATGAGGTTTATACCATAGGATGCTATTTTTTACCAAGGGTGAAATGCTATCAGTGTTGGTGGGGACTGGCTGGTTTGTGCTGCCCAGTCACTGGCGTGAGTAGCAGTACTTGTGCCACCAGGGGTGGTAGGCAGCTGCTGGAAAAGGCAACTTGTGACAAAGTTGTGGGTTTGATCCCTGTATGGGCTCTTCACTTAAGAGTTGGACTCGATGGTTTTTGAAGATCCCTTCCAACTCTGAATATTCTATGATTCTGTGAAAGCAAATGCTTATGGAGAGGAGAATGACACAGCCTAGGAGGTTTAGGTGTGGGCCAGTTCAGTCCAAACTAGACAGTGAAAGGTGAACAAGCAAAAGTGATCTTCAGAAGAATATTGGTGTTCCCTGAGCCCAGGTTAGCAGCTAGACTGACCAAGGCCATGCCACATGGGAAGAGGGACATTGCAGTTGTTTGGAAGAGATAAAGGACACTACTGTTCTATGGTAGATTGCCATGAAAGCATATTACTTTTGTTTCTGTTTTATTTGTTTGAGGTTTTTTTCTTTTTAACATTTAATCAGATGCAAAATTGGCAAACAAAACCTGCATGCCTTTTGTTCTGTAAAGCATTGCTGCAAAACTCAATTTTGACCATGCTAGAACGTGACAATAGCAGTAAAATGTTGTATAGATTAAAGAACATTGCATGAGTTCAAGTGATCATGTATAGCCTTGCAGAATCTAACACAGTGTACCCAGACACTTGAAGGTACAATTGTAAAATAGAAGTTATTTTAAGGGGATTCTGGAGCATAGAGGACCTTTACTATGTGTCTCATATTATGTTGTTACTTTAATTAAAATCTGGATACTTTTATTTTTTAAAATAACATTGGTATCTCCTGTTAACACATGCAGCCTGTTGGCACTGACTGCATCTATTAGTTATGTTGTCCTCCTTCAGAAAATGTCAAGTTTATTAACAAAATTGAGTTCTTGCCTCTTTTAAAATTTGTTTTCAGACTGATGGGTTTTTTATCTCACGTGGTTTTCTTGCTGTTCACATTACATTTAAATCTAATGTTGGCTGCATGCCATAGAAAGTTTAATCTACATCCAGATTAATTCAAAACCTACCTGGGGCTTTTTCTCATGTGTGAGCAGTCTGCTCTCCAGTCTTTTCTAGGGATCTTACTTTTGCGCAGTTTGTTCTTTTTTGGTTAGCCAAGAGGAATGTGCAAGTCTCCCCAGCAGTCCTGGAACGTGGACCAGTGACCCATGTCAGCACTTGATGGAACACAGCATGGCCACTCATTTTCAGTCAGTAAGTTTGTTTTGGGAAGCACTGATGCTCTGAGGAGCACCTTGTTCAGGGAGGTGCCCTCTCTGGAACTGGTGCCAGCTGCCCAGGGAGGGGAGGGGAGAGGAGAGGCTGCCTCGCTCTGCTCTGGCACCACGAGTTATTGTTGTGCTGCAGTTGTTCTGGGCCACAGTAACAGTGCAGCAGTGGTATGGGCTGACTAAAATTTCTGCTAAAGAAGGAAATGGTAATGTAACTGACCTGTTAGAGTTAAACAGACCCTAGTAATAAATATGAGATCAAAATATTTCTGCCTTTGTCTCAGCCAGTGTCTGATGTGTACCATCTTTGTGGTTTGACTTTGCAGATAAATGTTGCTTTTAGTGCATTTTCTGCAAAATCCTGGCATATTCCTTTGCAAATCCACACATCTTCAGCTGGCTTGGAGAAGGAAAGGATTGTTTTATACGGAGCTTCATAATGTTTCTGGTTGCCATCATTTTCAGCACATCTGACCAACTCAATTTCCTGTCTTGAATCAACTTTCATTTCATTAGGTCCCGGGTTCTCATTTCTGTTGGTTTGGCTGAGCTCTGCAGGCAATCTGTTTTAATTTTAGAGTCTGAAAAAGGCTAAGTTTGGAAAAGAATCCAAGTCCTCCCAGGAGAATGGTCTGTATTTATTTTGCTCCAAATGATAATGTCAAAAGGGTTTTGTAGTTTTCATTTTATTTTTGTTTGTTTATTTTTGTTTACAAAGTTCCACTTTTTTTAGAGAAATACTGACAATTTGAACAGTCGTGTTATTGGTATGTTTAAACTCACAAGTGGGTTGCTTTTTTGAGGACACTAACAATGGTCCAAAACAGATTAACAAATCATAATATAACAGTCAGCTGCAGTGGTTCTGGGTCACCAGAGCTTAAAAAAAATTGTTAAACTCCTTGTAAGTTTTATTTTAGTGGCTTTTGTATTGCAGTGGCAACTCTTTCTGATCTGATGTGATAAACCTGCATGGGCATATTTGAATGTATCAGTGGAGCATGTCTGAGCATCCCAGTCACCTGTACAAATTCCTGCAGAGACACTGAAGATCAAAGTGCACATTAAAAGGTAACATTTGTATGCATTTTACTATGCATAACATAGATGCACACTTCTTTGATCTTAAAATCATATTTTGGCTGAATGCCTGCATCTGTATTATAGGAATGCTAGTATTTCTGCTGATTGTTTCTGAAAAGAGTAAAAAAAAGTGGCTGCCAGTGATTCCTGCATCAAAAGTCATACAGCTTACATAGTATTTATGTATCTGATGACCTGCTAACTTAAACAAAAGTCAAATGCTTCCCTGTGTGATTTCTTTTTTAATTGAGTAGCTATCTTTAAAATGCAATGGCCTAATTTTAAAATAAGAGAACGTGGGGGTTTTATATTCTAGTATAGTGTTACTTGTCCTAAATTTCCCCTATTTTAGTAATAACCTTTGTTTTTGGGAAGCTTGGAGCAGAAGACATCTTTCTCCCATGAGATTAACTTGGGAAGTAAGATTGGTGCAGCTGCATCACATGGTGGCTGTTACATCATTCAGGAAGGGGATTGGTTTCTGTTGCAGTCGGGCAGTGTTTTAAATAAACACCCTCAGCCTGACACTGCCTGCTGGTGGCTCTACCACTGGCACAGGAAGACTCAAAGCCCAGATTCTCTGCTGCAGTCTCCTATTTTCAATGCAGTCTTCATGTTCCTAGCCCCACCCACAAATATCTGCTCATGCACTCAACAGTAGCAAAAGATGAATGCTCATGCTTCCCATTTTCATAGAAAAATTGCTCCCCATATGCTTTAATCCTGTTCTGGCCTTGGAACCAAAGAGAAAGAGGTGTCTCATAAATAAGCATAAACTTGATTTTGTTTCAGGCAACTGAAGCTAATTCAAATAAGAGTAAATAATTACTTTTCCTTAAAGGGGCTCCATGCAAGCCAAGTTTCATTACAAATTACCAATTTATGTCAACCTCTAAATTAACATTATTTAGCATTTAACCGGTAAAGCTTCAGCATGTCAGACAAATGAACAAAAACTAGTTTGTCTACTGCTACACATGCACTGTGGTAGCATGCAGATATATGGAACTAGCTTAGGTACTGAAAATGGCATCTGGAATTCAGAAGTCTACCCAGGGCATTTAACTTAGAAGTTATATTTGCTCAAATAAAATGTAAGGCCAGTCAAGTTTTACTACAGCCCCCATCTGGAGTGTTTTGTAAAAAAAAAAAAAAAAAAAGAAAAGAAAAGAAAAGAAAAGGCAGGATAATAAAGGCCTTGACAAACCACTAGGCAGTGCAAGTAGATTGCTTTGGCTCCTTAGATTAGGTCAGACATCTATGAGTAGCATTTAACTGAGTGCCAGAACTTTATTAATTCAAAGTTCTGCTCACAAAAGTCACAACAGAGAACATTATCTTTTCCAAATTGAAATGGGTTGACCAGCACTGTTAAGGAATTTCACAGAGCAGACACCAATGCATAGCTGGGAGAGAAAAAAAGGGATATGGACACACCCCCCCTTCCAAAGTATGGTTTCCTTCTGATGCAGATAAAGTTTAAGTGAGCAAGGGGGATCTGGCTGTCCTAAATCATTGAACGAAACCAGTATTTGATGACAAAAACCATTTGAATTTATAGTAACCTTTGTGCATCAAATTAGCATATCAAAACATGCTCTACTAGTAAGCCTTAGCACATTAACAGCTCTAAACACAATAGACTGTGGTGCTTTGGACTGAATTCCAGTCATTGTTCATATGCAGTTTGATATTGGTCACTTAAAATCCAAACTAGATTTTACTTTTAAAAAGCAGACATTTAAGTATTCCCTCTTATATATCACCCTGCTTAACAAAATCACAAGATAAAAGCATGGAAGAAAACAAAAGCTGAAGAAAGAAAAATTCAAAATATTAAACCAGTTGTGACTTCAAGTTCTCCACTTGCCAAGTCACAGTTTAAAATCTGTCCTACACATCCCCAGTTTCCCTGTCCCCAGGTGTGCACCCTCAGGAACAGCACTGCTTTGCCAGGTCCCACTTGTCTAGCACATATTTGGAGTGTTTCAAGACCCATCTAATTCCATTATATTATTTTTACTGTCAATGGAAATAGATATGAGCCCTCCCAAAGGACTTTGGTGCAATGTTTCTCAGTATACCAGGGAGTTTCTCTTAAAATTGAAAAATCAAGTTAAGCACTTGACAAATGATCAGAGTTCAGTCATAGACACAGCAACATTTTTGCTTGGCATGCTGCAGCAGAAACTTTATTCAGTTCTTTTTGAAAATATTAGCAACCAAAGTTTATTTTTGTAAACTCACAGAAATCAGCTTTAACATATAGACTGTATACAACTCAAATACAGGTAATACTTTTAGCAATAACTTACAGATACAAACTAACAATAAACTACAATTTCACAAAGAATTGTAAACATTTTGCACAATTGTCAGTTCTTTCTTTTAGGCAAAGTGCTCTTTTGATGACAAATAAATTAACACACACATAACTAGAGTGGACTACTTCCAGACAATACAAAAAGGTGTTTAATAAGGCTTGTAAACAATGTAATAGTAATTTATGGAGAATCCATAAAAGTGTCTTGCAGGCTAAATAGACATACATACCTGGGCAAAAATTATCTTCAAAATGCTTTGGGTGTTAAATAAAAAGTTAACATTAATATCTTTCCAATGATATTTTCAATACACTATGACTTAAGGTTACATCTTGAATAGTCTAGATCCCTGATGAAAAGGAATTAGGTGTGACTTAGTGGCAGCTGTGTCATTGAATGGGGTAGCAAAGGCTGAAGTCCAAGAGCTGTAGGTGAATGAGCTACAAAAACAAATATTTACCAGTCAACTTCATTGAAAGTAGCAAAAGATTATAAAGTCAGTAAATCCCACTGGGTAATGCCAGTTCACTGTCCCAACTGTGCAGCATGTTCTGGTTTTCCTAACCCAGCATCTGCACTCCTCCTCCCACAACCTTAACACAACTGCTCTGGAGGAAAACTAGCTCAGGCCACACATGCAGCTCAGCCTGGCTCTCCCAAAACCTTCACAGTCCCTCCTAATAACAAATAAGAGCCAAAGTTGTTGATTTGCTGGGTCATAAGACAAAGACTGAAGCACCAGGCTCTCCCCCTCCCTCCCCATTGTGCATTACTGCAAGGGAAGCTGAAGCTCTCGGAGAATTTGCTGGATTGTGCATACACACAGTCCATGGGATAAAAACCAGGGAGCAAGTGGCAAACAGTTTTCATTAAAATTATATATTATTAAAATATGTGAACCAGATATTTAAATAAGTATTTAATTTCTTATTCTTGTTTTAATAGTCTAGGAGAAGCACAAATAATTGTCTTCATACTCAGATCTTTAGCCATGCTACTGCACTGAAGGGCTACTGCTTTCTTAATGACGTGTAGGTAGTAAATACAGTATTGATATATTCATTAGATTTCTTTAATTAGAACTTTGTAAACTGTTCTTGGTATAGCTGATAATGTTTTTATGAGGATAAAAACAGCAAAGCTTTTATACCTACCATCCATGTAGCTGTGCAGAGCAGTGAGCATAGTCCCATCCTGGGGTACGTATGCAGAGTATGCCATTTCTTCTAACATGGGTGGAGACAACCTGGAGGGCTGAACTGCTGTGACAGGAGCAGTAGATGAATGATTAGGACTAACATGTTTCTTATGGCGTGCTCTGCAATTCTGAAACCACACCTGAAAAGGAGAGAAACACATGTCACATTGATAGATTGCATTCAATACTGGCACAACAACAACCTTGGAGGTTATCTCAAGCTGAGTTTACATAGTTTATTGGGCCTTTGACACAATGCTGACAGTCCAAATGGAGAAATTCCCATTCTAAACCTACAAGTGTGGTCAAGTCAGGAATGTGTCTTCAGTACCCAGCAGCCCACCAAGGACAGGGACAGGCACAGTGGGGGTCTGGGCATCTCCCAGGGCCAACGTCCCCCAGGTCAAGCGACATCACCCACTCTGCAGCCAGATACCTCATTCCTATAGAAACACTCTGTCAGTCTTCCAGGCTAGAATGAGCCAAGGTAACTCAAAATTTTATTTTTATTTATATTAATACATAAATATATAAATTTGTATTATCTTTTTAAAATCACATTTACATATAAAAATGCATCCATATGTTTGCTGAGAGACATCTTCAAGCAAAAATTCCAAGTTTGTGTTTCAGTTTTGGTTGACATGGGTATGTATTTTAACTCTGCTCTCTAGAACAAATTACTAGATACTCACTTGCTCCTAATGTCATACCACAAGACACTTTCAAAGAGTGCAGGTCTTAAGAACAGAATACTACAATCAGAAATATGTATTTGGAATAACTTTCTATGCTATTTAGGCTGAGAAGTTTCTTCCTAGAAATCCTCCACACAAAGTGAGAAGAGAAACACAGCAAGTTTTCCAAATTACAATGCTTGTTCTAGACCTATTCCTGACTATGGATGTTGTCTGAAGTTAAAACAGATTAGGGTCTTTTTCTATGTTAGAATAACCTCCAAAACAATTGTGACTGAGCATTTCCAATGGATGAGTACCAGACTGTGAGTCAAGTAACTTCACACTGTTACCTGTATAACACGCCTGCTCAAGCCTGTTCTTTCTGCCAGTTTCTGAAGTGTTTGTGCATCTGGGTTGTTGTCCTGAGCAAACTGTGCTTGCATAACCTGAGAAGGCAAGATACAAGATTGCAGGAGCATTTGTGTCAAAAGCCACATTAGACAGTCTTTTCAGGCTATCATACTACTCCTTGTCTGTCTTCAGGAAACTGTGGTTTTTTGGTGGGTTTTTTTTTTTTTTTTTTTGTGTGATCATTAGTCTCTAGAGAGTACCCAACATATTAAAAAAAATAATAAACATCAAAAAAGCATGGACATTGTTTTGTACAAGTACTTTGTGAGGTAATTACATGCCATCTCTGTGACAGTGAATTTATCCCTACAATGTTTCTCTCGTTGGAAGTCAAATCTTACAGCAGCCTCCAGGATAGGTACAGAGGTGCAACAAGCAGATAGAAAAGTATCATAAAATACCAAAATGCCCAAAGACCTCAAACACAGTAGATTGTAACATTTTAAAGTAGATTTTAAAATATGTTACAATCTACTTTAAACATGAAAAGAAGGGAACATGGAAGTTTCAATGACAGCAGCTGGGAAGAAGCTCTGAAAACAGTTCCTATCCTAATGACCAGTCATAGCTCCCTTTCAGCTTCTGCAGGGGAAAAATCTTCCCTTTTGCTGAAGTTCAAGCTCAACATCCAGAGCCTGGTTGTACCTGGTTGGATTATTGCTTATGTGCTTTTTTTGTGTTAACACCACCTTCTGTCTCCAGTCATGACTCTAATAGGAACCCAGGCTTTGAACAACCCCATTCCCTTTTATATAGCACAACTTTAACAGCTCACATGTTATTACACCTCAAGATGAGTTTCTCAGCTGTTTTCACTATGAATAAGAGGACAGGCCAACAGAACAGAATTCACACTGTGACCAGGAGTTTGAAGGTCTGCTAAACCAAAGGCAAGGATGTACAGCCAGGATTAGGTAGAAAGTCACAGCTCCCTTCTCACTACAGGTTAAAACCTCTAAATCTTGTCTTACCACCCCCTCTTACATTGGAAGCTGGCCCCATCTTAGTGTTTTTCCCTAGAAAGCTAATTTAAGTGAAGTGTTTATCTAGAGTTTGAAATAACTCTGGACTGTCTCAATAGGAGTTAATTCTTGCAAAGGTAACAAAAAGACAAGAAGCCTGGAAAGCAGAGGAGATGCAAACACTACCACAATTCCAACTTCCATCCTATTAATGTCTTGAAGTCACATACAGTACCCATCTTTACTACAACTTTTCACATTACGTAATCTAAAAAAATATTTTCTCTATTATGTTTAGTGATGTAAATGGCTGATTAAATAGATTTCATCAAGCAATCAAAATAGAACCACCTTTTTGTTTCCACTCTTCAGAATTACGATCTGCCCCCAGGGAAATAAAGAGCTTGAAGAGTACTATTTCATGTTAAACTTCCAGAAACATGCTGTGTCTTGATAGTTCATGAAATAGTTTAAAGCCTTCAAGCTTTTCTTTCCCCCAGATGCATAGAACTTTCTATTGCTCCAGCACCCATAACCTGAGCTATACAAGTTTTTAGCACTGTCACTACCTGGAGTTGATCTGCTGTGAAGCTGGTCCGAGCTCTTTTTGCTGGTTTTGGATGGTTAACATCTTGTTCTGTTAGTAATGCTCCTTCCACACTAATCCCATTACCTGAAACATTAAAAAGAAAAAAAACCTCTGCCTTCTAAACATTCACAAAGATGTTGTGTAAGTCAGACTTCAGCAATAACCAACAGCAGTTGGTCAGCTGATTTTCAGCTTAAAAACCCCCATATTCTATTCAGAGTTAAATTGATCTAGCACCATAACATATTATCCCCTAAACGACTCCCTTGCAAATGAGAGAATAAACCTAACATGATGTTTTATCAACAGGATATGCTGTTGCTTTTTTTTCCTTAGGATACAAAACAAGTTCTACAGACTAAAAAACCCAAACCCAACAAAACCAAAACAAACAAATAAAATCCCCCAAATGTGAAATAATTTACCATTATTTCGATTCAAGAACCTGTGCTTCCAGTCTTAAAAACAATCGGTCAGTTATCTCTCAGTATGGAAAACTAAGTAAACCCCAACGATTTAATTAAATTTGAGCCACAAGCAGAGTTCTTAACGCAAGCAGCACGTTACCATTCTCAACTTCTCTTTTCAGATTGTCCAGCATGCAGTCGTAATGTACTCTGCAGAGGACTTTCTCCTCAACCAGAGCGAACTCCTCCCCGGTCGAGAGCTGTCTCTTGCAGGAGAAGCAGGCGAAGCACGCCAGGTGATAGACGTTCCCCTTGGCCCGCCGGACCCAGTCGGTGGAGTGGATGTGCCGCCCGCAGCGGGAGCAGCGGGTGCCGTACCGCCTGCAACGACAACGGCCCCGGGGGGCTCAGACACGGCCTGGGGCAAAGCCGGGCTCCGGGGGGGGGCTCAGACACGGCCGGGGCAAAGCCGAGCCCCGGGGGGGCTCAGACACCGCCTGGGGCAAAGCCGAGCCCCGGGGGGATTGGGGGGGACCACGTTGGGGCAGCGCGGCTGAAACCCCGGCACCACCACGGTGGCATTGCAAAAAAAAAAAAAAAAGAAAAAAAAAAGAAAGTTTCTGTATGATAGCTTAAGGCAAGACTCTACTGAAATACAGAGGGGTTAGTCGTATTTTCAGAAGGCAAAGAGCAGTGCTGAAGCATTTTAACTGCTGCATTAATTTATAGCTCCTCATCATTCCTTTTATAAAGATAATTACTCCTAAAAGCTAAAAGATGGAACAGCAGACTGTCCAAAATTCTTCCAATTTTTCAAATGTATTGCACACTACTCTACTGGTAGCCTGAACTATTATATTTAGCTACATTACCCCTTTACTAATCTTTCAGCATCTTCAACAGAAGCAGGGGGAGGGGGGGAACTGTATCTTCATAGTTATTTCCTCAATTTGCATCACATTATGATTTTAAAATAAATTTAAAAAAATAATCTGCATTTACATTATTACACTAGAAAATTTCTCTTTGAAGAGGAAACTACAATACAAACCAAAATACATTTATTATTTAAATAAGAATTTGTCCTGAAGGTCTCTGCAGACCCAAGTTTTTTTAAGTCCCACAAAATTTAGTTTTTTCAGACGTTTACAGCAGTCAGTTTGTCTCCTCCCACTGAGTGTCAAACTTGACTAGCTGGATGCAATCTATCCACTGCACAGCTGAGAATCCCAGAAATAGTTTGGTCTAGCAATTAAACTAGAGAACTACTTAGCAATCACATCAAAATTAACAGCAACAATTTTTGCTGCTTTTTGGATCCAAGGCTTTGCATCCTGAATACTATACTGCCAACAAAAATAATATTCTTCCTTGCAAGATTAGCCTGTAATTTTGAAAGAATCACATTCTAAATCAAACTGATCACAGAAAGGTGTAAATGCTGAAAGCTTCTTTTAACTATCATGGGATTTGTTCTGGGTTGATTTTGCAGCTCCTTGTGATGCCTTTAAGCCCCACAGCAGTGAAGCACTGCTCCAAACAGATCATCTCAATTTTACTTTGCATTCTCAGCCAGATTACCCCGGGACAAGTCTCTGCACATACGACAGCAGGGACTGTCATAGCACGTACAACCACGCTGTGACAGGGACTCTGACTTATTTTCCCCCTCGGTGCACACACAAGTGAGTGATGGTGTAAATGCAGCAGCTATGCACAACAGGGGAAGGGCAGATGGGAGATTTAGCAGGCAGTCACATCACACAGTCTTAGGGTTCCCCAAGTCCCTCCTCAAGAAAAGTCAAACTGCTGAACATAAACCTAGCAAATGAAAAAGAAAGAGCCTCAAGTGAATTTAAGTTGTGGTTGAAGTGAAAAGTAACAAGCAAGTTTAACAAGTTATCTGATAAATTATATTCCTGGATGATATACCTGAAATAATCAAGTTTGCAGAAGATATCTTTGTCTTTGATGTAGCAGCTGGTGTGCCTTCCCAGGGATGTTCTGCAAACGCTGCATGAGAGGCAGCGCACGTGCCAGCAGAGGTCATTTACCTGCAAAAACCCAACAGAAAAACACCCCTCAATAACTTCTACTGCCAATATTCCATTTTGTATTTACAAACCCTGCTTTTTTCCAGAAATGGTCTGAAGTTTTATGCACCACGATTCACAGAAAAATTACCTTGAATGCAAAACATTTTCTCTATAGAACTGCATGCATATTGAAGGTTAACTAATTTGATTCAGGTCTTCAGAATAAGCTTTCATGGGCTTGTAATTAAAAGAGAGGAGGAAGCAAGAGATACAAGTTCCATGCAGGTATTTTGTGCCCAGTTCTTTTTTCACAGCATTAGAGTAAGAAAGCAAGTTTTGGCCTTATATGACCTTGGGAAGGCACCCAATTTACACGCTTCTATTTCCTAGTCTGCATAAATTCCTGCCTAACAAAAAAACAAACCTTGCAAAGTTATTTAAAATTTTAAAACATGAGTATTGTTTGAAAACTGAAAGGAAATTTAAAAGGAAATTGAAAGGAAAAAAAGTCTGTCAAATAGATACATACCATGAACCACTCCTCCATTTGCCACATTTCTCTTAAAGCAAAATTGGTGAATGGCATCTGAGTTTCAAAACCACAGCAGGTGTTTTAAGAGCAAATTTGATATTTCTTTAATATCAAATATTTGCTATATGTCCATAGCAAAACTAATCATCATAATGGAATGCAGTAGAAGTTGGCATTTTTAAAAACATACATAATTTTGGAGCATATAAAATAAATAAAATGAGAGAAATTATTTTAATTTCTCCTCTCCTGTAAAAGGAACTCTTAATTGAGCAGACATTGTGCATCACCTAAATAAATCATTTGACAAACCAAGACTCCCAGTGACCACAAAATTTAAGTAATAACCCTCTGGATAATCCCACATTGTATAGGAGGAATTCTGAAAACTGAACAATGACTAAGTTTTATTTTTTTCCCCCACTGAGCCAATTACTCATCTCACACCAAACAGCCCATGTATTACCTATGAGAAAGCAGATTTGAGGGAATCCAGGACATGCCTTTCATCAAAGCATGGCCAGACAAACCACAGAGAAGGCAAGGACTCCAACACTCCTGCTGGGACCATCAGTTTCAGTCATTCTTCAGCTGTAACATTGCAGTTTGCCCAATGCTTTCCTAACCCTTATCCTTGTTGGCAGCCACCTTCCCGTACGCTGACGAGTAACACCACAATATATGAAACTGCTGACAGCAGTTGAGAGCTGTCACCAAACCCACCCTCCCAGCCGTCTCCCAGAGAGGCCCCAGAGCGGAGGGGCAGCGCTGGGCCGGACCGAGCCCGCCCCGCAGCCGGCCCTGCCTGTCGCTCCCTGGGCTGCCCCCAGCCCCGGCCCGCTGCACAACGCGAGCTGACACCCCGGCACTCAGACCCCTCTGCCTCCTCTTCAGAGATCAGCGCTCCTCCCAAGAGCGGGACCAGCAGCTTTGTCCCATTTGGTGTCATTTGCCTGCGCTCTAATTGTCAAGTGACAGGCTGAAGTTGAGGCTGTGCTGCTGCTCAACAGGAGCATCGATTCCTCCGCCTCACAAGAAGCAGTAACAGCTAATTTAAACTCAAGGCTAAATAACTAAGAGGCCTTTTGCTCCAAGTCCTGTTATCCTGGTTGCTCAGGTAGGAGACAGCAGTATTTAGTAAACTGCATAAATTGCCAAAATGTCGCGGGAGTAACAGAACTGAAATGGAGTTCGAGTCAGTTCTGTTCCTTGTCCTCCCGCCGGCTCTGTGCCAGCCCAGGCTACTGCAAGTCAACTGAACCAGGGATGTGGCAGCTCCTGCACCGACCCCATTTTAACTGAACACCACCCCCGCAGACATTTCCCTCGGACCTCCACACCTCAGCCAAGACCTAAGCGGATGGTTTAATGGCAGCGCAGGTAACGCTCCCAGGGGTGTCACCCACTATCGCTTTGCAGGTATACAACAACTTTGTTTAAGGCTGATTAAATCAATCGACTCCTGCCACGATCGTTACTCTCACTTTTAAAAGGAAAGACAGCAGAAATCTAACCCAGAATAATTTTAACGGCTCTAATAGAAAAGGCAAATAAACTCCCCTTGTCACCCTCCCCCCGACACCCCCGCAGTAACATTTCATGTTTAAAGCCACCTGGGTTTGTTTGTTAATTTTTATATTATCTTACTCGGTCCTGGTTGCTAAGACAAGAGAATTATTCCGCGCGCAGATGATTTCCTTCAATACGTTTGTCGACCACCTTTTGCAGGAATAACGCATTTCCACGTTTCTCAAGAGGCGCTTCTGGCTTTAAAGGCTCACGAGGCTCCCCCAGACCCACCTCAGCACAACGAGGGCTGTGTCTGTCCGAGAGCGCGGGGGAGTCACCGCGGTCGGGGCCGCCCGTTCCCCTTCCCTTCCCCGCTTCTCCCGCCGCGCCGGGAACAGCCCAGAGCGAGCGGCGTCCCCCGAAACCCCGAACAGCCGGGGCTCCTCTCTGGGCCCAGCACCGCGACCAAACGCGCTGGGTCCCC
>VWZU01007433.1:0-25068 GCA_013397095.1 Sterrhoptilus dennistouni
CAGAAACAGCAAATCCAATCCAAAGGATCTTTTTTTCTTTTTATGATTCTGTTATGGTTTAGTGGAAAATAAAAAAACACTCAAGAAGACAGGTTTGTTTATCCAGTGAGGGAAGAAGAAAATCTTCATAGAATCCAGCCCAGGAGCAACTCTGGAATCCAGGCAGTCTCCTGCTGTTCCAGGCAGGATTTGCTCTCTAATCCCAGTCCAGATCCACTTTTTAAAGCTGAGTTTCACCCAAGGCTTGAGGAGTTTTGCAGCTTCCCAGAAACCACTGGCACAGCAATAAAAATCACCTGCTTGTATTGAGAGTTGTATTTTTAGCCTATGATTGAAATGTTCTGCTCCAGCAGCCACTCCTGCAGGGAGGGAGGGGTTGTACCCTCACCACTAAAGCTGAAGAATGAAATCCAGGGAAAATCCTTGCTCGGGGTATTTCTCCACTCAAAACTCCTGTGGAAGGACTGGCCAAATATTTTGTGCTTTGTTTTTTAGATAAAAATTGAGGGAAGTGTTTGCTTGCCCCCAAAATGGTCTGATTTTCCTCATGGAAGCAAAGCTACAGAATTTCTTTTACACATGAACCTCCCATTTCTCCTTTCTGTTTTCTGTAAGACTTTTATTTCCAATATTGGATTGCAGCCAAAAAATATTGGTCCTCAATTACTGAAAATCAATTTATTCTCTTTCTGAGCAGTTGGCTTAATCCAGTGCAGAAAAGTCTATTAATGAACTCTCTCCCAGATGAAAACAGAAGCAAGGCTTTGCATTTCATCAGCTCTTAGGAGAAACCGAGCAAGTTAAGCAGGGCCAGCAATATTTTAATTAAGCCTTGCTGAGATTGTCTCCTGCTACAAGAGCCCCTTTTAATTACATTTGTTAAAATATCCCACAGTGGATTAAATCCCTGCTCAAAGGGGTTTCTCCATGGTGGGAATGCCAGGAAATGCCCGTGTTTCCCTTGGCACTGCAGCCCCAGGTGAGTCCTGACTCCAAACTGGGAGTGCCTGAGGGGCAGTGCCAGGGCTGGGCACAGCCCTTGGGAGGAGCTTGAGTTCATTCCACTGGCTCTGAGGCCTGCCCTGGGCTGTCCAGCAGGGAATTCTGCTGGTGGCCCTGGATAAAATCCACCTGGGGGATTGATGAGAGGGGCAACATCAGTCCTGTCCCAGCCCTCTCCTTCCCAGCGGGACAATCATCATTCCCAGGATCCCTATCCTGGGATGTGCCAGCAATGGGAGCCCTGCAGAGATCACACAAAGTCTGGGAAAGCATCTCTTTCATTTAGGGGACAGCCTCACAGGCTGTGGCACAGGAGCACCTTTGGACCAGGAAAAACATGGGGAATGTGTCCAAAACCTCCCCACACGACCCAAGTTCCTCAAGTTTGAATCCCAAGGTGTTCAGCAGCTGTTGTCAGGCTCTGTCTGGACACACAGCACTGCCTCACGATTCCAAGGCACCAGAAGCTGGAACAGTCTGATCTGGGGGTTTTTAAGCCACTGCTGAGGCTGTTTCAGAGTAATTCTGTGGCCTGCGTTTGTAGGAGGCGGCTGCACTGCTGAGAGGGGAGATGGGGCTCACACTGAACCTTAGAGCAGGGTCTGTGCCTGAAGGGGCTGGAAATCTGACCCTGGGACCCTGTTGTCAGGAGCTTGTGGGCCAGGAATTTCCTCTAAGCAAAGGAAATATTGTGAGGGACATAAGAGTGGGGAAAATGTTGCCTGATTGCTTCCCAAATCAATGGATCAGGGAAGCCCACGGAACAGGCAGCTCTCTCTCATTCAGAAACCAGCACAATTTAATTAACTCTGAATAGCACTTGGAATGGGGAATACTGAAGCCACTGATGGATGGGCTGAATCCTCCAGGGAGGGTTGGATTGGAAGCTCTGTCTGATTCCCCTCTCCAGCAAAAAATAAGGAAGAGATCCTTTCTAAACCCTGTTCCCCTCAGGGCTGGAGGCTCTCAGGTTCATTTCCAAACAAGGGTTTCCATTCAGGAGTTAGTTGGTCCCTGGTCCTCCCAGAAACATGAATATTTACTGATATTACAAATTCCTTTTCCCTTCACCAAGGTGCAAATCAAGAGTTCCAGCACTGGAGTCCCCGTGGCCACACAGGAAAAGGGATCAGGGCCTTGGTGCCACACCCCTGGGAGAAACAATTCCCAGGAGCCAGTCCAGGGGTAATGGCTTCAAAGTGACAGAGACGGGGTTTAGATGGATACTGGGAGAGTGGTGAGGCCCTGGCACAGGGGGCCCAGAGCAGCTGTGGCTGCCCCTGGATCCCTGGATGCGTCCAAGTCCAGGATGGATGGGGCTTGGAGCAGCCTGGGACAGTGGAAGGTGTCCCTGCCCATGGCAGGGGTGGAACTCGGTGATTTTTAAGGTCCTTTCCAACCAACCCATTCTGGCATTCCATGATTTTCATGGGAGTCTTTGATTGAAATCCTCAGCTGGATTCCCACCACACCTGTGGAGGCTCCGGGTCCCATCCCACCCCACAAACCCTCCTGGGAACCCCTGACCATGACACAGTGATGCCCAAATTAACAACAGCCCATGGCAGGGGTGGTGGAGGCATCCCTGAAGCTCAGATTCTCCTCAGTTACCCCCACCTGGGTCTGGAGTAGCTCCAGGGGGCCAGTTCTACTATAGGGTTACAAAGTTGTGAGCTGTGACCCCACAGCTGTGTCATAGATGTGTCACTGCAGCTGCCAGAGAGCACAGGGCTGTCCCCAGTCCCAGGTGGCTCTGGGTCACTGGGAGCTGCCAAAGCTGCTCAGTCCTGATGTCACCCTCCTGCTGAACCCCTGTGTCACCCCCCTGCTGAATCCCTGTGTCACCCCCTGCTGAACCCCAGTGTCACCCACCTGGGTCCTCTTTGTACCCGGGACTTTGTCCCATCCTGGCATTTCCAAAGCCCTGAGCCCATGGGATCCCAGGTTACCAGACCCCAGCAGAAATCCCAAAGCTCCCAAAGGAGATCTTTGCAAGGATTAGAGCAGGAGAAGCTGTCACCCTTGAAAGGAGCTGTGGCAGCAGAGGCAGGGCCTGGTGCATCCCCTCAGCCCCTGCCCAGAGCTGTTCCTTCCATCCTCTGCTCATCCCGCTGCAGGAATGAGGGGCTGGAGAGTTGGGAAACTGGGCTGGATAAAATCTGGTGCTGACTCCAGAAGAGGAACGAGTCAGGTGTGAGTGCAGGTGCCCTTGGGCAGTGTCGTGGTCAGTCTGTCTGTCCTGGCTGGACTCACATGCAGCATCTGCACTGTGCCAAAGAGAAACTCAGGAATCTCTGAGGCTGTAGCCTCCAGCCTGCCTTAATCCATCCACCCTACACAGGAAAGCTGCAGCCTCGGGGAGGGCCCAGTCCAGCTCAGGGCCCAGGGACACCCAGAGTGAGCTGGGCTTCCATTACAGTGTAATGAGAGAGGAAGAGCTTGGTGAAATCACACTGAATAGTTGGGAACTAAAGTCAAATTGAGTATTTGTGAACTCATTTTGAATATTTTTAGTTAACATTGAGTATTTGTGAATTCACATCAAATATTTGTTAGCTGTGACTGCAAACACCTTCCCAGGACCCAAAGGAGGCAGTAACTTTCCCCAGCCAGGGAATGATACAGTGGGAAAATTCACCAGGTGTCAGAGGATGTTTATCTGAACTTCCTAGAGGTTCCACTCTGAAATATGAGAAGCGTAAAGTTACATCAGGCCTAAGATCCATCTTAGACACACACACACAGAGGCCCCACTTCACCATCCAGTCCAGGTGGGAATGTTCAGTTTTCCGCACAATTGTTCAGCATTGGCAGCTGCTGGGGAGCTGTCCTTGCCCATGGATGGTTGTTCCAACCCAAACCATTCCATGATTCTCTGCAGTTATTCTGATTTCTGCTCTCTTGTTGACCGTTAACCACTGAATTCAGGTTATTTTCAGTGTTTGAGTAAAGCTCAGTCCCTGTCTGGCCTCACACACCTTCCCAAGAGAGAGGATCCAGTGCCCAATCCCTGTTCCATGTTCCCCAGGATGTGGACATGGGGACAGGACACACACCTGGAGTTGTGTGGGATGGTTAATCCACTGATTTTGGGATCCTTTCCTCCTTGCAGGCACTGAAGCCACAGCAACAGTGGCTAAAAATCTTTTCCTGGTCAGGGATAGGAGATCCTCCCTGGCTCATAACTCTGACATCAAATATGAAGGGATGCAGGGAGTGCATCCAGTGTTTTAGGGTTGTTGGGAGTTTGGGGCATGTACTTCTGAACAGAACCACAATTTTCCTTCCTGCAAGCTAAGCAAGAGTTCCCTGAGCTGAGTGTGGATCTGGAAAGGAGGGAACAACTTGGAAATGAAAAATGCTGGGAATTAAATGTGATCTAAAGTCGCTGTCACATTAAAATGCGATTTGCAGGTCCGTATCTCCCGTTCTGCAAGACTTGGGTTGCAGCACCACTGGAGAGGGAGAGCTCACCCCGATCCCGGGCACATAAAGCACTGGCTCTGCCTGAGAAGGGCTTCCAAGACCCAACAATAAATAAGAATAATGGAGCCTTAAACACGTCCCTAAGCAGGGCTGAGAAATGCCTCTATAAACTGCAGGGCAGGGCAGAGTTCCCTGCGGGGAGCAAGGTGGGAGTTCTGTGGTTGGTTTGGGAACAAATGAAGTGGCCTGGGGGCTGTCAGGGGTGGGAGGTGCCACTTCCCCAGCTGGACCCCAAATCCGAGTGCAGGGGGAGGGGACAGCGCCAGGCTCGGGCTGTGCGTTATTTCTATGGCAACACGGGAAGCATCTGGGATCAGAAAGCTCGGGAAGAGGAGCCAAACTCCTGCTCTGCCTTTGGATTCCATCCCTGCTCGATCCATTCCCTGTCCCAGGGAAGGTTTAACCACCAAGGGGAGTTGGCTGCCCCTGCTCACTCACTGAGACTCACCCTGCAGTCCATGAGATTTTTCCAGAGGGGATTTCATGGATCTTTCCTTCCTGCCCAGACTGTTCCATGCTCCACATGAGCACAGGGCTGCTTTGCATTCCAGACAGGCTTGAGCTGCAGGAGCCAACCTCAAAAAATTCATCCAGCACAGTTTTGGAATGCTCTGAGTTAACCTGACTGGGTTAAGCCTGGCTGGGTTAAGTCTGACTTGCCTTTCAGTGACAGGGAAAATGGGGAGTGTCACCTCATGCAGGAAGAAAGGGACAACAGGGCCATGTGTGCCTGGAAAAAGGATAATAATTGACACATGGTTGGGGTTTATTCTGCCAGATCCCATTAAAGAATTTTTGAGCTCTTGCTAAGAGGGCATGGAGCATCCCCCTGGATCTGGTGTGTGCTGGTATTGGGCACTGCTGAGAGCTCCCTGAGGAGCTGCTGGAATTTGGGAACCTCAGGCTGGCTCTGTGTAGACACTGTGGATGTGGCACATGAGGGATGCAAGGGGGGGCAGTGGCAGAGGGAGGATGATGAAGGAGATGGGAAGGGAACAATCCTTGGAGTATGGAGGGAGGAACCAGGAAAGCTTTATTGACAAATGTTTTCCTGCCCATTGCCCCCAGAAAATGAAGCATCTGCCTATGGTGGCCCGTATTCCACAGCCATCCCAAAATATTCCCTGCAGTTTACGCCACCTCTCCTTCTTTCTCTCCTGTCACTTCTGTGGGGTGAATTTATTGTGACCTTCCAGGGCCTAAAGGGGCTCCAGGAGAGCTGGAGAGGGACTGGGGACAAGGCATGGAGGGACAGGACACAGGGAATGGCTTCCCACTGCCCAAGGCAGGGCTGGATGGGATATTGGGCAGGAATTGTTCCCTGTGAGGGTGGGCAGGCCCTGGCACAGGGTGCCCAGAGCAGCTGTGGCTGTCCCCGGATCCCTGGCCCCAGGCCAGGCTGGACAGAGCTTGGAGCAGCCTGGGACAGTGGAAGGTGTCCCTGCCATGGCACAGGGGTGGCACTGGGTGGGCTTTGAGGTCCCCTCCAAACCCAAACTGTTCTGGAATTCTGGGATTCTTGATGATCCCTGCTGAGCCTTCAAGCCCCGTCCCTGCAAATCCCCAGTTGTTCCAATCCCCACTGGGTTCCCTCACTCCTGGTTTCCGTCCCAGGGTTTCTCCAGACTCCTCACCCTCACAAAACTGTGCTGAGGGGCTCTGACCTTCCCAGGAACCTGCAGGAATAAAGGACTCCAACCCCAAAGTCTTTATTCAGTACAATTTCTCTGTGGGTTGTGCATCTGGAGGCTGTGAGAGGAAGGGATTTGTCTGAGACTGAATCATCGGGGCAGCCCAGAGCCCTGGCTGAGCTGAGCTTAACCCAGGGCAGGGAAATCACTGGGATGGTGCTACAAGTGCCTCAGGAATTGCTCAGCTGGGAAGCAGCCCCAGAGCCAGGAGGGCTGGAATGCCTGGAATGCTCCATGTGTCTGTGGCAAACAGGCCCCAAATACTTCCCCACTCTCCCTTCACATTTTCTTGGAGTTTTTGCTGAAATCCAGTCTTTTCCCAAAACAGACAAAAGGAATTCATGGAGTCAAAAATGAGTGATTGTGATGATAAGCCAATTTTCCAAAGGAAGGAAATCCCAACTGCTCTGGAGGAAGCCCAACACACTTTATCAGAAGGTGTTTGGGGTTTTCTTTAATTTTGTCAGCCCCATTCCCCAAATCCACTGCAAAACTCTCCCCGTCTCCTGCTAGAATGGGTTTGTTATGGAAGGTGAGCTCTGGGGAGGTGGGCAGGGTGTGCCAGGGGGGTAATGAAGCTGTGGGGGCTCTGATACAAATGTTTGCCTCTGCACTGCTGCCCCACATGTCCCTGTGCCCGTCATTTCCAACACTGAACCCCTTTCCTTGCAATACCTCAACTGGGACATGCCAAAAAGAGTCAGGAAAAGGCAAATATTCCAGCTGCAGAGGAGGTTGTGTGGGCAGCCAGGCTGCACCAGGAGTCTGAGCAGCAGGAGTGATCCAGAAATTGTTTTTTCTCAGTAGAGTGAAGTGACTCTGAAGCAAAGCACTCCCTGAATCCTTCCTGCCACTTCCCGTGCTCCTGGTGAATTGCTCTCCTTGTCCCTGAGTGCTCCCAAGCTGCTGCAGGTTAAAAGATGCCTGAGGACAAGGGACTCCAGGCTATGGATTTACTCACAATTTCTCTCCCAGTTCTCCCTGTTCATCTCCAGTGTTCCCAGAGTTGATTGATCTCCTTGGTGGATGTGATGTTGTTTTCCTCAGTGGAGGTGATGCTGTCTCTCCCTGGTGCCTGGGTTACACAATCACAGAATTAACAGGCTGGAGAATCAGAGAATCCCAGACTGGTCCGGGTTATAAAGGACGTTGAAGCCCATCCAGTGCCACCCCTGCCATGGGCTGGGACACTTCCCACTGTCCCAGGCTGCTCCAAGCCTTGTCCCGGCTCTTTCTGGACAATATCCACCCTGGCAAGATGAAAGGCTGGATACTGAGCAGGGATTTTGATTTAAGCCATGATTTCCTCTATTAAATATTTCTTCCATTAAAGGTCCATGTTTCTTCACAAGTTGCCTGCTTTTTATGTTCTTTTTTTTAAGCCACTATGCAAGTCCTGGGCGGGCACCAAACCTGAGGGCATTCCCTGCTCAGAGGCTCTGCCCACACTCTAATATTCCACACAGGAAGTGCTGCTCACATCCCTGGGGTCACCAGCTCATGCCTCAGATTCACAAAGGGTACAGAACCTTTCTCTGATTTCTACTCCTCCCTCTCAGCCCTGGGCATGCACAGGCAGAGAAATGGGAGCTTCCAAGCGATGCTCTGCCCCATTCCTGGGTGAGCATGAATGGGGAGTGTTGGGAGCTGAAAGCCATTCCCTGAGGTTTTAGAGGATTCATTTATTTTTAGTAGACCACTGAGCCTTGAAGAACCCCTTGAAGACACCTCAGTCTTCAGGGCTCCCTCAGGGACACATCAACCCCAAAGCTGTTACCCCTCCCCACTGTATGTCCAGAGGGGTTGAATCCCTTTTCCAGAGTCTCCCTGACTGCCTGGAGCTGGAGGAAGGCTTTTCCTTGCAGCCAGGCCTTGGATCAGAGCCAGCCCAGCCACTCTGAACTCCTGTAATTAGTCAAAATCTGAGGGTGAATTATTTTCTGACAGAAGATGTGGGCAGACAGGAGTTTTAAAGCTTCATTAGCCCTGGCAGTGGCAGGGTCAGTCCCCTCAGCTTGGTGGCCTGAGCTGTGCTGGAGAGCAGCTCCTCTCCTGGATAATGAACGAGCGCTGACTAATCTGACAGACTGGGGAAACATTGCAATCTGTGCTGCAGCAGCAGAGCCGACGGACACCGCGGGGCTGCCTCCTGCTAGAAGAGCTGTGGGCAGCAGCTGCTGAGCCCTCGGGGCCATCGGGGCCTTGGGGGGCGGCTGTGCCCCGGGGGGGCTGCTGTGCACCCAGGGCTGATAACACCCTGTACAACCCGGGGCTGATAACACCCGGTGCACCCAGGGCTGATAACACCCTGTACAACCCGGGGCTGATAACACCCGGTGCACCCAGGGCTGATAACACCCTGTACAACCCGGGGCTGATAAAACCGGGGCTGATACCCCTGGGAGGGAGCAGCTGTGGCTCCCCGTGAGCCGGGATTTTGCTCGGGCTCACTGCTCCCCTCAGTTTATCCCTTTCCCAAAGGATTCAATTCCTCCCCCGGAGGTGCCCAGGCTCCCCAGGGAATGGTCCCGGCCCGAGCTCCAGAAGTGTTCGGACAGCACTGCCAGGGATACCCAAGGTGGGATTGTTGGGGGGTCTGTGTAGGGCCAGGGGTGGGACTGGGTGATCCTGTGGTCCCTTCCCACTCGGCTTTTCCATGATCCTGTGTGTGCAATGGAATCATCGATGCTGTTCCTCCATGGCAAAGTGAGACTCCCAGCCCAAGCTGCAGAGGCTCACCCAAAGGCTCCCAGCCCTGGCAGCAGCTCCCCTGAATTCCGTCTCAGTGGCAATCAGGCTGCGATCCCTTGCCCATGAACTGCTCGTTCCGTGCCAACCCAGCCCTACTCCCCGCCTGCCTCCGTGATAAAAGCCTGAACCGACTCCTCTCGCTCCGACAATTGCCAACCCTAGCACAAAACTCTTAATGGCCTTTTCCTTGTGCTTAACTCATCGCTCCTGGGAGACCGGGAGGGTTCCCCGGCTGCCGAGGGAGGCGAGCCATTATTCCCGGAGAAATGGGAACTTCAACACCCTCTGGAATAATCTCTGTAATAGCCATCAGCGAGCCACTCATTCCTGAAATGCCCCAGCAGTGCCTTTGTGCTCTTTAGGAGCGTGAATGGTCCCAGTAACGATGGGGACGGTCCCGAAATGATCCCAGCACAGCAGGGAGGCTCGCGGGGAGATCTCTCCCTGCTCATCCCTTCCTGAGGATGACAGAGCGCTGATCTCTGCGTTCACTGCGGGATAAACCCGGCCAGGAGAGCCCGGGGGGGGCTGCGGGAATTGGGTGGGAACGATGAGCGACCGGGACACTGCGGTGACCCCCGGGGGGCTCCGAGGATCAGCGAGCTGGGAACTCACACACACACACGGGTGGCTGGGCCAGCGCTGCTCTGCTGCTCTGGGAACGCTTCAGAGGAAAAAGGGAAAAGCAGAGACTGCAGTGGGAAGGGTTTGAGGTTTCGGGGGCTGCTCTGAGGTGCAGAACTCCAGGGGGATTGTCCCCGTTTGAGAATGGACTCACGGTGTCCCCTGGGCTTGTGCTGATCCCTGGCTCACACAGCATGGGTAGAACTTGGATCGGGAGGGGTCCATGCCAGGAGGGGACAGGAATGCCTGCCTTTGGCTTAGCCAACCAAACTGCATCCCAAATGTCCCCAAATCCATCCTAAATGTCCCCAAATCCTGTAAGTGTGATAGGGAAAGCTCCTGCTGCCTGTGCAGCCCACAGGAGCTGAAAGGCTGCCCCCTCACTTTGGATGCACAAAGTTATGGAAAAAGAGAAGAGACGATTTTGTTCCCCTTTGCCTCCGGAAATCACAAAATTATTGTGCAATCATAAAATCCCAGACTGGTTTGGTTTGGTTTGGGTTGGGAGGGGCCTCAAAGCCCATCCAGTGCCTTGGGCAGGGACACCTCCCAGTGTGCCAGAGCCACCTTCAGCCAGGCCTTGGACACTTCCAGGGATGTGGCTTCAACAAACTCCATTTCTTTTCTTGCCTGGGAAGTCACCCAGGAGGGCACTCGGGGCCCAGGGTCACAGTCACAGCTGCTCCCAGGGGACACAGGGATTTCCCAGCACAGGAGTGGTCTCAGTTCCAGCCCCTTGGCTTTAGGGGCCAGCAGGATCTTCCCTCCTCACCCTGGTGATGTTCCACGAGAGCCCTGGCTGATACCACGGACCCATCTCAGTCCAGGTGAATGATTCCCCATCCCTCGGGTGAGTCAGTG
The DNA here is from genome assembly GCA_013397095.1 of Sterrhoptilus dennistouni. NCBI lineage: Eukaryota > Metazoa > Chordata > Aves > Passeriformes > Zosteropidae > Sterrhoptilus > Sterrhoptilus dennistouni. The sequence goes on from VWZU01007433.1 coordinate 10,416, forward strand.
CCTGTCACAGCTCAAGGAACATCCTCAGGGAAGGAGCATCCTGAGGGAAACATTCCTTGCCAGCCCATCCTGCAGGAGACTTTCTGAGCTTTGGAGCTTTTGGGGCTCGTTGGCAGCTTTCCACCAACCCTTTTATTTCAAAAAACAGCACTGAGAGGTGCTTTGATGAGTGAGACTGTTCTCCTTTTTTAAAAAAAGAGAAATAAATATTTTTCAGTGAAGTTTTGGGGATTTAGATTAACTTGTGGGGAGGTTGCTGTGGATTTACCCTGCAAAGGTCGGGACAGGGCATGAGCAGCGCTGGAGGTGTTTGTTAAAGATGTGCTAGGCAGGGCAGGGACCCCATTCGGGACTTTTGTGAGTCCTGGTGGGAGGATCATACCTGGGGCCTCTCCTCAGGCAGGGAGCAGCTCCTTCCCTGGCAGCTCTTTGATCAGAGGTTGGAAGGGTCCTGTTCTCACCTCGGCAGGGAGTGGAAACGGACCTGTAAAACCTCTCAGCACTTCACAGAAGCAATTGTTGTTTCACAGCCATTCCTGCTGCGGTGGGTCAGGGGCTGTTCCCACGGGGAGGAGAAAAAAGGGATTTCTGTGTCTGTGGGCCTGGCCTGGGGATCTCGTTGGGATCTCAACAGGGAATGAGGTCCAGCAGCACTGCTCCCTGCTTTGGGAAGAAAGAAGAATATGGGAATAGACACTAGGGATAAATCCTTCCCTGGGAGGGTGGGGAGTTCCTGGCACAGGGTACCCAGAGCAGCTGTGGCTGCCCCTGGATCCCTGGCAGTGCCCAAGGTCAGGTTGGACACTGGGGCTTGGAGCAGCCTGGGACAGTGGGAGGTGTCCCTGCCATGGCTGGGGTGGCACTGGGTGGGATTTTAGGTCCTTTCCATCCTAAACCATCTTGGAATTCCTGAAGGTGTGGGGTTGGGAGGGACATCCCTACCAGGGGTTACCCCACCACCCTGAGCAGGGAATAAATGTCTATCCATGAGTTGCTCCTCATGGAAAGAGAGGCTCTGTAAAGACTCTGGCTACAGAACAAAGTTTCTTTGGAAAATAAGGACAATTCAATTGAATTGTAATTACTCACCACTAATTTTCTGACCTTCTTTTGTTAAAGAAATGTTTGGGACACCACATTAAGAAGCAGAAATGGTGCCACAAGAGATTGATGAGGAATTCTAGGGAAAATGAAAGATCAGTAAACAACTGAAGAGCACCTCGGTTCTCACATGTCCTGGTTAGCAGGTCTGAATAATGAGGAAACTTGTAAAAATTAAACTGTGGGTTGTTTGTGCCACAATGATTAAAAAAAGAAGAGTCAAACAGTTGGTGAATTTATATGCAATGAATAAATGAATCAGTTCTATTTTCTCCAGAGGAATCAAAGCAAACAAGAGAAGGGCTCTGTATCTGTGCACATAGCATTGTTTTCAAACCTCAGCTGTTACAAAGCAGAAAATATTTGCAATGGGGAGAACAATTTGAGAAATTAAATCGGTGTGGAAGGGGGAGTTTGCAGTTCTGCTGCTCTCCTGATATCAGCAAAGCCCATCAGGATTTTGTCTTGGTGTGGGGAGCAGAAGGAAATGAGAATGTCAGGGGAGGACAGCACCTGGAGGAGGAATTATTGCTTCATTGTCTCCTGCAATGCCTCTAATGGATCCTCTGGGAATGGGAACTACAAAATCCGCCACTAGCACAGGGATGGGGGTTATTACCTCTGTGTCCAATTAAAGTTAACGTTGGGGTGATTTGTTAAGGGACATGGTCCTGCCTTGGCCAGGGCAGCCCAGTGGGGCTGCGGCTGCTGCTGAAGCCGTGTCCAGCAGCTGCGGGGGGACACAGGGACATGCCAGCCTGGAGCAGCTCAGCTCAGGAACAGGGATTTTTGAGGAGATCCAGGTTTGCAAAAGCTTTTGAGGAATGGTGGGAGTGTTCAGATTTGAGACCCTGCCCTGACACTGTCCCCACCACCTGAAATCAGGTGTTCAGCTCCCAGTTAAAACCAATTCTAGACTGGAGCCCAGCCTGGGCTCCCCACATTGCACCTGAGCTTTTTGGGAATTGCTATTTTATCATCCACAGTGCATCAACCTCGATCCCAGCACACGGAATATCCTCCAGGCACAAGGTCTGTGATACAGCAGACCCATCCTGTGATGCTCTTGGCCAAACCCCTGAGGCACAGCCTGATCCATATCCTGGAGCTGGCACAAAGCTGCCTGAGGACATGAGAGCATCCCTTGTTCCCTCCCTGAACAGTGTTTGCATGACAAACCCCTCTCCCACCACATATGTCCCCAGTCCTGCTGACAGACTGCTCCCTGCTCCTTCCCAGTGCCCAGTCAGCACAGAGACTGTGGAGATATTCCCAGTTTTTCTCCTCACACTGCCTGGCTGCCTTGTCCAGCTTGGCAAACCCTTCCCTTTCCCTGCTCTGTTTGCTGTGAAGCAGGAACAGATTGTGATGGCAGCAGACAGCAGAGCTGACAGCTCTCAGCTCCCCCAGCTCCCTCAGCTCCCTCATCTCCTTCAGCTCCCTCAGCTCTCTCAGCTTTCTCAGCCTTGTTTATTAATTAAAATAATTTTTCTAACCCCCAAAGTGCCATCCTAGGAACCCTTTGGAGCTGCTCAGCTCCTTTGCTCCTTTACAGTAACACCAAATCCTTCATGCCCAGACATCGAGCTCCCAATTTCTTTTTCACAAAATCCCAGAATGGTTTGGGTTGGAAGGGACCTTGACAATGATTTTGTTCCACACCCTGCCATGGGCAGGGACACCTTTCACTATCCCAGGTTTCTCCAAGCCCCAATGTCCAACCTGGCCTTGGACACTTCCAGGGATCCAGGGGCAGCCTCAGCTGCTCTGGGAATTTGCTGCATTGCCTGGATCCCCTCCCTGCGGGTGGAATTGTGGCAAACACTGAGAGCTCTGACTCTCCATGGCACAGGAATTCTCCTCTCCTTTTAGGCTGCTTTTCCCATTCCCCACATTCCCATCCCAGCCTCCTTGGCAGGGTCAGGGATAAGGGGCTGGATGGGATGAGAGGATGGGAGAGGCAAGAGGAGTCAGGAATGTTCCAGAGCCCCAGCACAGGAGGAGATGCTCCAGGCATGCAAAAATGAAGCCTAATTAAAATGAATGAGAATTATTTTTATCTCCTTAAACAATTGTACGATCACATTTTAATTAAAATAATGTTAAACCATTTCTCTTTTTTTGGATTTTGCTAATGTTGATGCTCATGGCCTTATCACAAATAGACAAAGAGCCTGGAAGGAATTTTCCTTTTCCTAAGAGGCTTTTAGTGGCAGTAAATTAAGATCTGTGGATATGTGTGAGGAGAATGGGCATGAAGACAGCACCAAGCTAAAGTCTGTGTCTGGCTGAGGTTTTATTTTCTCCTTCCCATCCTTTAACTGGATTTTGAAGTTGTTCCTGCACACGGAGCTCTTTGCAGCTCAGAGAAACCTTGCCTGAGAGAGAATTGATGCTCTGGGGCAGCACTGGGATGCTCCTTGCACCTGTCACAGCTTTTTTAGGGAGGTTCTGTGCCCTACAGAGACCAAATCCCTGCTGTTATTCCCTCTATTCCTCAGGAAGGTGCAGGTCCCATAGGGGATTTGGAGCTGGGCTGGAAGGAGAGGTCCAGGAAGGATGAGTGGAGTGGGGAGAAAGGGGAATCTTGGGGAAATAAGTGTGGAGGAGAACAGAATTCATTGGATAAAAGATCCTGTGTGTTAAGGCTGAGGAAAATCATGGAATCATTAAGGCTGGAAAAACCTCCAAGTTCTTCAAGTCCAACTTTGGACTGAATCTCACCATTCCCACTAAACCACATCAGGAAGTGTCACATCTGTTGAGTTTTGGACATTTCCAGGGGTTGGGGACTCCACCAGTGCCCTGGGCAGACTGTTCAGGGTTTAACACTCTCCCAGTGAAGAAATTTTCCCAATATCCAACCTGAATTCTGCTGGCACCACCGCAGGTGATTCCCTTGTCCAGTCACCTGTTACCTGTCCATGGGCTCCAGGGTCGGGAACTTTGCCTGGTCAGGTCCCAGCTGAACAAACCCACTCTGAAATTGCCATCCCAGGGGCTGATGGGGCATTTAAAGGTCCCAAGGAATATTTGGAAATGTCAGCTCACAGAGCTTGGCACAATTCATTTGCTCATTAACATTCAATTAAATTGGTTTGGAACAATGCTGCTTAAAGAGCAGAACCTAGGCTAAGAAGGTTGGGGCAGCTCAGCCTGGAGAAGGAAAAGTTGTGTGGGGTCCTCATGGCAAAACTCCAGTGTCTGGAGGGGTTACAGGGGAACTGGAAATGGAGTCTGCCTTGAGAACTGGAGTGACAGGACAGGGGCAATGGGTTCAGACTGAGAGAGAGGAAATTTAGGATGGTACTGGGGAGGAATTCCTGGCTGAGGGTGGGCAGGCCCTGGCACAGGGTGCCCAGAGCAGCTGTGGCGGCCCCTGGATCCCTGCAAGTGTCCAAGGCCAGGCTGGACATTATGGTTTGGAGCAGCCTGGGACAGTGGGAGTTGTCCCTGCCAGGGGGTGGAACCAGATGATCTTTAAATTCCCTGCCAACCCAAACCTGCCTGGGATTCTGAGATTCTTTGCACCAAAAACCCTAAGAGGGAGCACAGTGGAGCTGCCTTTACAGTGAGAGTCTTTAGAAATCCAGACTGTGCTGAAAAGGAAACAGAATTTTAATCAAGAAACACTTTAAGTGGTTTGAAGCAGAAAATTCCAACACTCCAGATTTTTGATGGCTGGAATAAAACCTCTCCAAATTTCTGGATTTTTTTTTTCATTTATTTCTGGAGGGTTTTTGCTACAAAGTAGAAACATTTCCTTCCCACATATCCCATTCCCAGGAAAGGGAGAGATGTGAGCCCCACCTCAGCAAAGGGCAAAGCCTTACCAAGCCTTGTTTATCCATTAACCCCATTTTCCCAACCCCAGAATGCCATCCTAGGAACTCTCTGGGGCTGCTCAGCTCCTTTGCTCATTCACAGCAACACCCAGTTCTTTTTTTCCTGCCCCAGAGGAGACCCTGAGGTTGAAATCAGATCGTTTGTGTCAATAAAGCTGTAGGACCTGAGCCAGCCCCCTCAGTGCCAACACAGATTTCCATCACACCAGGTAGAATTGCAGTGACGTCTCTGCAGGAAGGAAAAAGCACTAAACTTCTCTCCAGCAGCCCATTTCCTCATCTCTGAGCTGCTCCAGGAGGACACAAACCCATTTGTCTGCCCTGGGACATATTTCCTGGTGTGTCCCTGTGGCAGCCCCAGAGCCACATGTGCAATAACGGGATGGAAGGAGAATCAGCAAACGGACAAGTGACACAGGAGGAGGAATTTCTCTGGGTGGTGGCACTTCCAGACTGAAGGACTTGGGATCAAACAGGCTAGAGCTGGTTGGAGGCAAGAAATATCCAAAATGTTTAAGAGTTTTAAGGCGGATTCCAAGCTAAGTCGGGAGGGGTGTGTGTGAAATAGATCTTTACCAGAACTGGTTTCTCCTTTGCTGGAAATGTGTGTTCTTCTTAAAAATATGTACAAAATAGAGAAATGGTGCATCTGAAAATGGAGATGGTTTGGTTTGGCTGATTTATCACCAAAACTGTTGATGCTTTTGGTGTTCTTGCTGAGGATGGGGGCTCCTGCACCCCCTCTGATGGTCAGGAAAGATCTTTCCTGGGAGAGGAGCTTCCCTCCTTGGACATTTCCCCTGGGACCCATCAGTGACAGAGAGGCCTCTAAAGCTTCACCTTTATCATTCAGTTCTGGAGAAATCTGAATGTGGGCAGGGAAAGGAGGATTAGAAGTGCAGCAATGTTCAGGCATTTAACAGAGCCATAAAGCCCCTGCTAAAGCTCATCTCCAGCCACATTTCTCTATCACCTCCTAATCCCTGTCCCCTCTTCTCACTGCAGGGGATGATGTTCCCTGTCTCCCCATCCACATTTTGCAGGAAATTCAAACAAAAGGTTTTTAAACCCACCCAGAGCCCTGAGTGCAGCCCAGACCAGAGTTTGTGCTCCCTGAGATGTGGAGGGCAGAACCAGCCCCAACTCTGAAATTCCTCTGAGGGGCAGAAATCTCTCATGAGCTGCTGGTGTCCCACACCAATGCCTGGAAAAGGTGGATTCCTGCTCAGCATTCCTTGGTTCATCACCTAGAGGATTAGAGGAGAAATCATGGAATCTGAGAGCGGTTTGGGTGGGAAGGACCTTAAACCCATCCAGTGCCACCCCTGTGCCATGGGCAGGGACATCTTCCACTGTCCCAGGCTGCTCCAAACCCTGTCCAGCCTGGCCTGGGACACTGCCAGGGATCCAGGGGCAGCCACAGCTGCTCTGGGCACCCTGTGCCAGGGCCTGCCCACCCTCCCAGGGAACAATTCCTGCCCAATCTCCCATCCAGCCCTGCCCTCTGGCAGTAGGAAGCCATTCCCTGTGTCCTGTCCCTCCATGCCTTGTCCCCAGTCCCTCTCCCACTCTCCTGAAGCCCCTTTAGACCTTGGCAGGGGCTCTGAGCTCTCCCTGGAGCCTTCTTCAGCTGAACGCCTCCAGCATTCCCAGCCTGGCAGAGATTTCCCACCCTTGGATCCACTTCCTGGCCCTGGCCATGCTCAGCAGCATCACAGCTCCTGTTCCCTATGTCCATCTCCACTCCTGCATTATCTGGGCCATGGATCCCATCCCTGCCTGGCATTCCTCCAGCTGGAAGATGGATGCCTGGCTCCTCTGTGCAGACAGAGTACGAGGGAACAGCTCCATCATAAAGTAAGAGTGGAATTACTGTGTGTCCATGGCCCTGCTGCTTTCCTGGGAAGAGCTGAAGTCTCCCTGTGTTTCCTGAGCTGGAGCTGTGGCCATCCCTCCTGCCCAGAGAGAGCCTGCTGTATTCCTGAACTGTGCAGAAATGATGGGGCCCTCCCCTCAGTGCATTGATTAGCACTGAGTTCATTAGGAAGGAGTGGGAGAGCAGAGTGAGTGATCTCATCTGGCCCGGGAGCAGCTGAAGGGCTTCAACCACAGCAGCCAATTCCATGGAATCACTGCCTCTCTGTCAGTGCAGTTCCAGCTCCTCTGCTCCATCATCCCTTCATTTGCTGTGCTGTTGATGTGTGGCTCTGGTGAGCTCTGGGAAGGATGGGGCTTGTGCTGCTGGAGCAAGGACACATCCTGGCACTGCTGAGCTCATCAGAGCAGAAATGAACCATTTCCTTTCCCTGCCTTCAGCCCTCGTCCCCGCGGCGTCTGCGCCACCCCAGCGAATTCCCGGGAATCGGCTGAGCCCAGCACCAGGTCTGGTGTTTCCCTCACAAGTCCCACCACCCAGCTGGAGTGTGGCACCTGAGAGCATCAACAGCGGGAGGCAGGGCAGGGGAGGGAGGTGGGAATGCGGGGGGTGCTTGGATGCTGCTCCTCCTGTTGCTCCTGGAGCTGTGGCAGCTGCGGGCTTTAATTACAGAGATTAAAGGGAAAAAAGCCCTCGACAAATGAGACATAAAACAGAGAACTGGCCTCGTGCCTGGGAAACCATCTGAGCTGGGCTGCACCGGGAATGGGCATGGGAACGGGAACGGGAATGGGCATGGGAACGGGAACGGGAATGGGAAGGGGAATGGGCATGGGAGTGGGAATGGGCATAGGAATGGGCATGGGAATGCGAATGGGCATGGGAACAGGAATGGGAACGGGAATGAGGATGGGAATGAGAATGGGAATGGGAACGAGAACGGGAATGGGAATGGGAATTGGCATGGGAATGGGAATGGGAACGAGAATGGGAATGGGAACGGGAATGGGATTGGGAACAGGAACGGGAATGGGAATGGGCATGGGAACATTAACAGGAATGGAAATGGGAATGGGAACGGGCATAGGAATGGGAATGGGCATGGGAGTGGGAATGGGCATAGGAATGGGCATGGGAATGCGAATGGGCATGGGAACAGGAATGGGAACGGGAATGAGGATGGGAATGAGAATGGGAATGGGAACGAGAACGGGAATGGGAATGGGAATTGGCATGGGAATGGGAATGGGAACGAGAATGGGAATGGGAACGGGAATGGGATTGGGAACAGGAATGGGAATGCCACAGGCAGGATCCTCCTGAGGGACACCAGGGGAGCTTCAGCAAAGAAAGGAAGCTAAGACAGGCGACAATTGAGTCCTGAGCAGAGGAGAGGATGAGCCCAGCCCTGGCTGATCCCAGTTCCCCGCTCCTCCTGCTGCCCCCAGGCTGAGCTGCAGTGGGGAAATGCTGCAGGAAGATGCTGGGAAAGAGTCGGGACCATGGGAGTGCATTTGTCTGTCGGGAGTCCTCCCTCTGCTCTTCATCAACAATTAGAGCTGCTAATGAAGAGCTCATTTACTGGGATTTAACAGAGCCCTTTGTCTCCAGCGCTGCTGCTCAGCCCCGCCCCCTGTCCCCTATGTCTCCTCTCTCCCCTCCCCTGATCTGCCAGGACTGGACAGTGCCAGGGCTGGACACAACTCCCACCCCAGGCAGGAGCCTTTCTCACATTGTGGGAAGACAGAGAACACAAAAAGGAATCAATTTGTCAGAAAGCTCGTAATGAGCTGGTGCAGAGAGCTCAGCCAGGTGCTGATGACCTCCCGGGTTAATTAACTTGCAGCAGAAGCCCGTGTCTCCTTTTCACTCTCCTTGGCTGGTGTTTGTCTTTCGCAGCCTGGCTGAAGAGCTGCTCCCCGTGTGACACCTCCAGGTGCTCTCCTGCCTCCCCTGCTCTGCCAGCGCTGGGCAGCCGTGCCAGAAGCCAACCTCACTGCCGAGCAAAGCTTCAGCCCTCATTTGTCACTGCTCCGTGATCACAGCTGGCAGGAGCTCTCTGCCTGCAGCCTGCTGTCATCCCAGCTCCAGCGATATCCCTGATCCCAGAGATATCCCTGATCCCAGAGGTATCCCTGATCCCAGAGACATCCCAGCTCCAGACGCATCCCTGATCCCAGAGATATCCCTGATCCCAGAGATATCCCTGATCCCAGTGACATTCCAGCTCCTGCTCCAGAGACATCCCTGATCCCAGAGGTATCCCTGATCCCAGAGACATCCCTGATCCCAGAGATATCCCTGATCCCAGAGACATCCCTGATCCCAGAGTTATCCCTGATCCCAGAGACATCCCTGATCCCAGAGATATCCCTGATCCCAGCGACATCCCAGCTCCTGCTCCAGAGACATCCCTGATCCCAGAGATATCCCTGCTCCAGAGATATTCCAGCTCCAGAGACATCCCAGCTCCCAGGAACATCCCAGCCCGCTGCCATCCCAGCTCCAGAGACATCCCGCTCCCAGGGCCATCCCAGCTCCCAGGGACATCCTGAATCTCAGGGACATGCCAGCCCTGACTGCCAGGGAAGGGTCTCAGTGCCAGGCAGGGCACTGTGGGATAGGGGAGAAGGGAGCACACATGGCATGGCCTGGGATGGGAGTTCTGATGCCGTGACAAGGAGAAACTCCAAGAACACCTCGGAGTTCTGGTGGCATTTCAGCTCCCTCTGGAAAGAGGAACAGGGGTTCAAACACTGAACCTGCAGGTGGAGCTTCCCTATTACAGATAGATTATGGATCTTCCCTGTTATGATAGTATTTAGGTCCTTTTCACCTCCATGAAAGCAGGAATGGGAGCAGAGGCAAAAGCCCTTGGAGCTGGGAAAGGGGGGAAGGGTCAAACTCGTGAGGTTCCTCTGGGCCCAGGCAGTGAGTCCTGAGCCTCTCCAAAGCATCCTCCAGCTCGGGTGACATTCCCACAGGGACAGGCTGTGGAGCTGAGTGAATGCACCTCTCTGCCAGGGACAGGGGCTCTGCTATTTTTGAGCTGGAAGTGTGAGTGGGAACGGAGAAGGAGCTGCACTGCAAGAGGAGCAGAGTGGCACCAACCACTCTCCGCTGACAATTTCAGTCTCAGCTCCCTCCTCCGCCTCTCTGGCACTGACTGAGAGCCTTCCATGGCCGGGAATTCCTGCTCCTTCCTGCCTGGGGGATGTGCTCCAGCTGATGCTTTGTTTGCATGGATACATTGAGCAGAATCTGCTCCTGGTTTTTCCCCTTTCCCAGTGGGGAAGCAGGGATGAGTTCAGTGATCACAAACAAGGTGGGGGAATTGTTGGGAGCAGGTGCCACATCCTTTTGTCTCCAGTGACAATCACAGCCATGGATCTGTCAGGGAAAGGATGCGAACAGGTGATAAAAGGACATGGATAGACACTAAAAGGACCCAGCCATAGGGGGAAAGTAAGTGGCCAGGCAGAAAAATAACATGACCAACTAGTAAAAGAACATGGCCAGGTGGGAAAAGAACATGGCCAGGTGATAAAAGGACATGAACGAGTGGGAAAAGAACATGGCCAGGAGGTAAAATGGGAGCAGCCCAATTCCCAGGGACGAGCCTGTGGACACTTCATTCAGAAAGAGTTCCTGGACTCTGAACACAGCCAAGAGCTGGATTTTGGGACTGTGTTATTGCATCCATGTTGAGGCAGGTTTTGGGAATGTATTATTCCATTGCTGGAGGGCTCCATGGCACAGCAGGGATGGAAGGGGCAGAGCTCAGCCCCTGTTTCTCCCCAGCAGCTGCAGGAGGGCAGTTTTCCAGCACAGGGGCTCGAGGCTGCTCCGGAGCTGTTGGAGAAGCCAGGCCAGGCCATTCCCTTTGGGAAGCAGCTGGGCCAGGCCATTCCCTCTGGATAATGATGGAGAAAGGAGGCCCAGCCGTGCCCTCTCCGTGCCCTCCCCAAGCCCCAGGGTGTTGCTCTCCTCTCCCAGCTGGCACTTCCCAGCTCCCCTCCCTGCTGCCCTTTGATATTAAGAACTCTGGGTTTGTTAAACCTGCCCAGTTCCATCAGACTCCACAGATTGCCGGGGTTTTCCTCCCAGCCAGGACAATGGGATTTTTGAGCAGACCAGTGGAGTTTTCTCCTGCAGGACATTCAGCTGCCCCAGTTCCACTCAGAACCTGCCAGGGCTGTGTCTGGAGGCTAAGTCAGACCTTGAAAATCCTTGAAAGGTTTGTACAGCTCAGAAAGCAAGGACTCAGTGCTGGAAGTGGGAGCTGGAATTTGCTTTCTGCTTAACACACACATACACACACACACACACACGAAAAAAAAAAAAAAACAAAAACAAACAAACAAACAAAAAAAAAAACAAACTAAAAGAGACTCTGGGTGACTGTAAAAAATGAACATTCCTGAAATGTTCTTCACATGATAAAAAAAAATCAGTAGAACTAAGGGGTGTCAATGACAGGAGACATCAATAACCCACCGATTGGGGGATTGCTTGGGATTGCATTTATTTGTCATTAGCAAGCAGATATTAATTATAATACTAATAATATTGTCATTTTGCTTGGATAAACAGGTGGCACTAGATGGGCTTTAAAGTCCTTTCCAACCTAAACCAGCCTGGGGTTCTGGGATCCTGTGGTTCCTCCAGGACCCTTCCCATATTGAAGAGCTGGACCTGGCCTCTCAGTTTTCCTGCGAAACATCTCCTGGGGATTTTGGCTCCATTCTCTAACAATGGGAAGAACTGTTGAAACCCCAGGTGTGGGGGAAGGCCTGGCCAATCTGAAGGAATCAGTGATGGAATAAAATCCCTTTTCCAGCAGTGTTGTCAAGTCCAAACATACAGAACTCCCCATTCAGCTCTGCCTCCATCACACAACTCCTTCCCAGGATCATCAGCCTTCACCAGCCCTGATTCCTGGAAAATATTTGCTCCTCTGCTGCTGAGGGAAAGAGCCTGAAATCACCTCCCTGAGAGCCACCTGGGAAGTTCCGCATCCCCCAAAACTTCACTTTCTCCAAGATCTGGAGCTTGCCTTTGTAAGCATCTGCCTTTTAAATGGAAAATTTGGCAGATCCTCCTTTGTAACTGATTTGGGGAGTTTGGGAGCTGGAGGGGAGGTGTTATTTTTAAGTTTTATCAGCAGTGCTGAAGTTACTGAGCTGGAAGCTGAATCTCATCACATGCCTTGGAGTCTTGAAACTTTCATAAAAATAGAGCTCAACTCCCAGTGCCACCTGCAGAGGTGAGCTCAGACTGCAGCAATTGGCTCAGGAAGGCTCCTCCTCAATTCTTAAAAGTTCTTTTTCTGCCAGCTTTAAGCATCCCTGAATGCCAGAGATGATCAATTAATATCAAGCTGTCAGTGTTGTTTGTTGGTCATTGAATCCATTCTTTTTCTAAGGAATATAAAGTGCATAAGGGGTGTAATGTAGCCTTGGAATGCTGTCATTGTCCCCCTCTGGATACGAGGAATATGTGATAAATCCATGTCCTGGGATGCTCCTGTGACCCCTGAAGTGAGAGGAGAGGAGAGGAGGCCTGCCCTGAGCCACATTCACATGGGATCTGGAGCTCTCCAGGGTTTTCTGGTTTGGAAAATCCTCCCAGTCCAAGGCTGGAACTGGATCTTGTCTGTGTTTTCAGGCTCTCATTGCTGAGCTGAGTCCCTGAGGAGCTGGGAGGAGGCAGAGCAGGGCTGGCTGGAAGAGGGGCAGCCCTGGTGTCACCCCCGGTGTCCCTGAGGACAGCTGGTGGCCTGACGTGGCCCCTGCAGCTCCTGGCTGGCCCCATGTCACCCCTGCCATCCCTGTTCCCTGGCACACGGCACAGCTGGGACTTGAGAGCCTGCTCCCAATTCCTCAGGAACTGGAGAAAGGGGGGCACAGAAACACCAGGAAAAGCAGGAGGGAGAGAAGATGAAAGCTGGCACTTCTCTCTTGAGGCGAGGCAAGAAATAAACCTGAGTCCTCCTCCTTCCCTACTCCCTTTTTTTAAGAATTACCATATTTGTTTTCTTTCTTGGCCTAGGAAATGGGTTTGTGCCCAAAATGGATCATGTGCTCCTTCCTTTCTGGCTGACAGCTCCTGGAGGGAGCACGGAGCTTTTCCTTTCTGCTCCAGCACGTCCATCATTGATGCCTGGCTGGAACTCCAGGCAGGGCTCTTGCACTGTCCCAGGAATTTCATGGAGCTGCTTCAGGCACTTCAGAACGTGGCTGGGGAAAAGGCAGTGGTAATTTTAGTGGGGAGAGCTGGATTTAGGAGAACTGGATTTATCCAGGTCCTAAAACATCAGATTGGGGGTTATTTCTGAAAAGGGGCTAGTGCTACTTGCTTTTCCTCAGGTGTCTGAGGAAGAGTTGTGGCTAAAATGATGTGGAGCTGCTGGAGTGACTCCAGAGGAAGCCATGGAGCTGCTCCCAGGGCTGGAGCCCCTCTGGATCCAGGCTGGGAGAGCTGGGGGTGCTCACCTGGAGAGGCGAAGATCCAGGGGGAGCTCAGAGCCCCTTCCAGGCCCCAAAGGGGCTCCAGGAGAGCTGGAGAGGGACTGGGGACAAGGCATGGAGGGACAGGACACAGGGAATGGCTTCCCACTGCCCAGGGCAGGGCTGGATGGGAGATTGGGCAGGAATTGTTCCCTGGGAGGGTGGGGAGGCCCTGGCACAGGGTGCCCAGAGCAGCTGTGGCTGCCCCTGGATCCCTGGCAGTGTCCAAGGCCAGGCTGGACAGGGCTTGGAGCAGCCTGGGACAGTGGAAGATGTCCCTGCCCATGGCAGGGGTGACACTGGGTGGGTTTAAGATCCCTGCCAACCCAGACCATTCCAGGATTCTGTCAAAGTGTCTGAACCATCTGGGGAACTTTGGGGCTCAGGAGTGTCCCAGGCCAGCCCTGAGGGTGAAACAGTTTGTTCCTTGTGTTTAAATTCTCTGCCCAAGCTCTGCTTCACCTGCAGCAGTGGCTCTTCAGGTCTGATGCTGGAGGACAAGGAGGGCTTCAGGAAATCAGGATAGAATGGGAAAAGCAGCAGGATCTTGGAGAGCAACTCCTCTGAGGGGAGGAGCTGCTGGAGCTCAAGCAGCTCCTGAGGTGCCTCTTTGATGTCCTGACCACAGATTCAGCCGCTTAAATTTTAGAGCCTCCATTTCCTTTGTTGACTGGAGATAAATGTGAGCTCTTGCTTTGGGATGCTGGGGCCAAGGTTCCCAGAGCCAGGAGTGGGGAAGAACCCAGCTCCATGGGTCCCAGACCATGACATGTCTTCCATGGACTATTCCAAGTGAAAGTGTCCTGGACTCTCCCAAATCCCCATCTGGGCTGGTCCTGCTGGACCCAGTCTGAATTCCCCAGCAGCAAACTCAGAACTCTTGGACTAAAAATAGCAGAGCCTTGGAGCTTCTTCTCAGAGAAGGCAGAGAACAAAACAAACACGGGGATGGAATGAGTGAAGGGCTGAGCATTCCCCAAAGTCTCCATTTCCCATGTTCTGAAATAGAGACAACATTTCTGAGCCTGATCCCAATACTGATGTGTGCAGAGACATTTGTTCAGTGCTCGCAAGTTAACACCTTCCAATCGATGCAAGGAAATGCAGCTGGGGTTTTATTGTGCTCAGGGTTTGTATTTGGAGAAGAATTGGAATTTTCTCTTTTATTCCTCGCCTCAGTAAGTTTAAGAGAGTGAGTGACTCTTGAATGGAGCATGGCAGGGGCAGGTGAAGGATGAGGCAAAGGCAGGAACCATCATTTGCAAAGGTTTTATTGCACATCCTGAGGTTTATTTTTTTTCCTGCTCTTCTCACCCTGCCCC
>VWZU01007433.1:57588-90930 GCA_013397095.1 Sterrhoptilus dennistouni
TTTTTCGATGAAGCTCTGCCAGCCCTGCCTGTTTAAACCCAGCAGGGACCCCTGAGCTCCATCCCCAGATCCCTCCTGCCTCCCTCAGGATTTGATCTCCAGGTTTTTAGCAGAAGAGAAGAGCTACATTCAAATACTGCATTAAAGGTGTTTCCATACCCATTTTTTATTTTGCAAGCTGAAGCTGCTGTCAGGGTAAAGAGTGAGGGAATATGAAGAAATCACTTTTCTCTGGCAGAAATTTTATTCCTTTTCCTCTCCCCTGGCTGCCCAGAGCAGCGGGAAGAGGCTTTGGGAATTACCAGGCTCAGAACATGCCTGGAGTCTCAGGAGGAGCAAGGTCAGGTGGGGAACATCACTAATCCCTGCTGGAAATTACAACTTTTTCAGGCTGCCTTTTATTCCTGGAAAATTTTGCCAGGTGTCAGGAGCTCTGAGGAGTGGAAGGGAATTCAGGGCTGAGTTTCCAACAGTTTTCCTCAGGCTTTGGGGGTCAGGACAGTCCCAGGGCCCTCAGGATCCTGCAGAGCCTTTAGATGAACCTTTTCCAGCCTTCAAAAAAGGACATCAGCAGCAACATAAACCATAAAATTAGGGAATCGTGAAATGGCTTGGGTTGGAACGGGCCTAAAAAATCCAGTGCCACCCCTGCCATGGGTAGGGATACCTCCCACTATCTCAGGGTGCTCCAAGCACTGTCCAACCTGGCCCTGGACACTTCCAGGGGCAGCCACAGCTGCTCTGGCAATTCCATCCCAGCCGCTCACCACTCTCGAAGGCAGGAATTCCTTCCCAATATCCCATCTAACCCTACTCCCTTTAAATCCTGAACATTGCAGAGTGCTTGGAACAGTTCCTGAGGCTGGGCATGGACTGAGCCCCAAATCAACCCTCACATGGGAAAATAAACAAATCCAGCTCTTCCTGCATCCCAACCCCTTCCTGATGTTTTCCAAAGCAGCAAGGAGGAAATCAGAGGTTCAGGGAAGGAATGTCCCCCATCAACCCCTGTCCCAGTGACAGAAATTCCAGCAGAGAAGGAGCAGACCTGAAGCCACGGGAAGGGTCATTTTTCAGGAATCCTGGTTAGGGTGTTGGGAAGTCAGAGCTGGGAAGGAGGACAGAGGGGGTTTGCTGAGAAGCCCAGGGACAGATGGAGCCAAGGCAGGAGGAGGAGGAAGTGTGGAGGAGGGCAAGCTCCCACTGGGAGTGGGTGAGCAGAGACAAACAAGGACATTGTTTGCAGCCTTTTTAACTAGCCAGAAGCTTGCAAAATCCCCCCACTGCAATTCTCAGGATTTTGCTGTTTCTTGGCTCAGTGGGTTTGCGTCCCATTTCCTGGGATGCAGGGACATGCCAGCCTATCCAATCCAGGGAATTGTCAGGAAAACCTACTCCACATTTAGCAGTTCCTTTATTTACTGGAGGAAACAATGTTTTCTGTCAGCAATTCCTGTTTTGTAGAAACTGGGCTGAGTTTTTGGATAGCTGGAAATGAAGCTTTTTGGGAAGAACTCTCCAAACTGCCAAAGCTTCCCATTTCCCACTTCTGGAGGAAAGGATGATTTTGTCAAGTACCAATTCTCCTTTAGTAAAGAGTTTTCTGGGAGGGAAATGGGAATGCCAGCATTTCTTCATGACAGAGCCAGGCTTCAGGTTGGGCCTGGGCCTGGGTTTAACTGCTCCCAAAACCGGATTCCAAGATAAATGTCGTTTGCTGATTCAGGCTGCCTCAGGGACAGCTGTACCTGGATCCCAGAATCCCAGACTGGTTTGGGTGGAAGGGACCTCAAAGGCCACCCAGTTCTACCCAAGACAGCTCCACAGTCCCAGGGTGCCCCCAACCTGGCCAGCCTGCCCTCAGGTTGTGCTGGTCCACCAGAGATCCTGGTTCAGCCATCGATCTATCCCGGGATTTTGCAGCTTGGATTCCCAGCAAGGCTCCTCCTGCAGGGAACAGGTCAGGATGGAGCTGGAGAGAGCCCTGGGCTGTTCTGGGGATCCATCCTGGAGGATCCCCCCAGAGCTGCCCCAGGGGCTAGGATTGCTGAGCTCAGGGAATGCTCAGTCCATGGATTAGAGGGATCACCCTGGGCTGTCACCTCTGATCTGACCACTCCAGAAATCCAATGGAAAGGAAAGAACCCCAAGCCCCCAGAGCCATTTCAGGCACTGTTTGATCCCTGAGCTCAGAGTTACAGCCTGATTGGAGCAGGGATTAATTACAGGATTATCTTCCCTGGCTTTTCCCTGCACTTCCTCATTAACATTTACAGCAGGATCTTGGTCCATGACCAGGCTCCAACTGCTGGAAAAATACCTGTGGTTATTAAAACAGCCTAATTGTGCTGGAGCCACCCATGTGAGTTCACAGCTGCTGCTGAAGCTGAGGAAGGATCCTCCTCCTGCAGCAGCTTTGCTGGGAGCAGGCACAAAATGGGAATTTTGCCAATTCCAAGCCCACAACAACTTCTTATGAGATTTCAGCCGTGGTTGCAGCTCTGAGCAACCCCAGGTGCTGATCCCGAGCTGCTCTAGGGCCATCAGGCACCTGCAAAGCTGAGACTAAACCAGGTTTAAATCACAGAGTTCCAATTCTTCCCAGGCTCAGGGGGACAGACCACTGGATACTGAACAAACAAACCACTGGATACAGCTGACAGCTGATTGCAAAATTACCTCAGTTATGATGGTGATGAAAGTGTTTTCCTCCTTGATGTGCTTACTAAAAATGTGTTACCATTGTCCACACACACAGAGATTTTGTCCCTAAAGCTTTGTCCTGAATTCCTTGTCTTGAGTTTTGTAAGAGCCCATTCCCAAGAGGGGCTGTGAGTGCTGGGATTGGTCCTGAGCATAAAACCCTGGAATCATGGAATGGTTTGGGTTGGGTGGGCCCTAAAGATGAGCCAGTGCCACCCCTGCCATGGGCAGGGACACCTCCCAGTCTCCCAGTTTCCCAGGAACCATCCAAGGTTCTGTAATGTAGAAAAGTCTGAATTTTCCCTCAGATTTTGTGCTCGTTCCTGGATTCCGTTCCCAAAGGCTGTTATGTGTGTGAGGGGCAGCACCTCAGACATTCCCTGTCTTTCCTGCAGAATTCCATGTTTTATTCTCTCACCTGGAGCTGCTTCCCTTCAACTACAGCAAAGGCTGTGCAGGCTTGAAAGGGAAAACCTGGCACTAAACCCAGGAAAACCCAAGACTTTCCCATGAAAACTGCTGCAAAAAAAGTAATTTCCTGGATTTGGGGCGGAATAGCCAAACCTGGAATGCTGCAAATGGGCAGAATTCATTCCAAAAAGTGCTGAGGTGTGAGCAGTGTGGGATCCCACTGGTGTCCCCCAGGTGCTGCTTTTCCTCTGGAATATCAATCCCTCCCCCCAGGATTCCAGGACTCAGTTTCCCCAAGGTGCTGGGAAAAGCTGGGATGGAGCCAGGCAGTCGCAGGGAGCTGTGAGTGATGGCTCTGGGCTTTGAGGGTCTAAATGCTCTCTGCAGGATGCATTTGTTGTTCTTCAGAGCTATAAAGTCCCTCTTTAATGGAGATGGATTTGATCCGGAGAGTTCTTCCCACAAAGCAAACAAAACACAGAATTTCAGCTGAAATTCAAAGGTGTTGGAGTTTTGTCTCGAGCTTTATAAAGCCAAAAACACTTCCCCTGAGATGTCAGTGCCAAGCTCTGTCTGGAAAGGATAAAGGAGAGGTTTGATCCTTTGTAATCCGTGCTAGGGAGGAGAAGGAGAAATCCCCTTTTGGGACAGAGGGAGAGGCAGAAGCCACAAAAGGTCCTTGCAGGGCTGGGTTTGGATCCCTGGTGCCAAAATCTTGGCACGGATTTTGCAGTTTGACCCCAGCTGCAGAGCAACCTCTCCCTTCCAATCCTGTGGGAAAAAGGCAGGAGGAGTCCCAGCATCCAAATCCAAAGGGAAACACAACCCCTGAGGGGAAAAAAAAGGAACTTTTCCAAGTGTTTGGGCAGGAATGGATCCTTGAAGTGTTTGTTCACCTTGGAGTTCCTGAGCAGCTTTTCCCTTTTCCTCATCACTGGTTCTGCTCAGTCAGGGGAGAGGAAACTTCATTAGGCTGCGCTGGAAAATCTAATTAAGTGTTCTCTGAGCACTTAGAACGGGGATCGTTCATCCAAATGTGTCTGTTAAAGGATCAGGGAATGGTTTGGCTTAGGAGGAGCCTTAAAGCCCCTCCAGTGCCACCCCTGGGACACCTCCCACTGTCGCAGGCTGCTCCAAGCCCCAGTGCCCAGCCTGGCCTTGGGCACTCCAGGGATCCGGGGCAGCCCCGGGATGGGGCAGGATCTCACCCCCGGGATGGGGCAGGGGAGCAATCCCAGGTATGGGGCAGGGTCTCACCCCCGGGATGGGGCAGGGGAGCAATCCCAGGGATGGGGCAGGGTCTCACCCCCGGGATGGGGCAGGGGAGCAATCCCAGGGATGGGGCAGGGTCTCACCCCCGGGATGGGGCAGGGGAGCAATCCCAGGGATCGGAGCCGTGCTCCAGCCCCAGGGAGCCCTGGGCAGCTCGGAGCCTTTTCCCTGTCCCAGCTGAGCCCCGGGGGGATGTGCAGGATCGGAGCCGCTGGAGCAGAACCAAAGGCTCTGGTGGGGAATGGAAAGAGTCACTCGTGAGTGGAGCGCCGTTAATTACCGCATGCAAATGACCCCGCCCGGGCCGCTCAGCGCCCGCCTCGTTTGGAAACAGCTTGGGAAGGAAAAATGAACTCTCAGCTTCTCCTCGTGCAATTAGGGCTGTGTGAGAGACTCATTAATCAGCGCAATTAGCGGGGTTGCTGCCGCCCGGGAATCAAAGGGATTTGGGGGGAGTGGTGACTTCGCTGCTCAAGAGCGTTGGATGAGAGATCTTCAAAGCTTTGCTGGGATCTCCCATCCCGGGCTCCTCTGGAATGCCGCAAGGAGGAGGGTTTGGCCCATTGCCACTCTCTGAATTGCTCAGTCCCCTCTGAACCCGCTGTTGGTCCCTACGGGAAGGGTCCCATCGAGCGCTGGGGACCCAGGGCAGGCGTGGGATGTGGGAATGTGACAATGTCACTCCTCGGGAACGAGCGGCCGTCAGGGCTCTGGGGTTTGGGATTAAATCCACCAGGGGATCTTTGCAAAGCCTTCAACAGCAGCACCCGTGTTACCTGGGCATCAGAAATTCAGGGAATGAGTGGAAAATCAGCACAAGGTCTTACAAAACACACCCCATGAATGTAGGGAATAAGTGGGAAGATCAGGACAATGTCTACAAAACCCTTTCTCTGCCAAAACCTGAGTTACAGAGGTTACAGAGATCACAAGGATCTGGGAATTATCCACTTTTACAGCACTGTTGGAGGAAATGTCCCAATCCAGCTCCTTCAGGAGTCCTTTGGTGATGCTGAAGTGGCACAAAATCTCAGTATTGCTCTCTCAGGCCTTTCCTGCAGCAAGAGAAGGTTTCCCATGACTTTGTCCTGCTTTATCCACAAATAACTCTGGCCTGGCACCCTGCCCGGGGCAGGGGTATCTCATTGTCTCAATTCTTTTGGTCTCAAAAAAAATTAGAGTTTTAACAGCAGCAAATTCTCCCTGCATGAATTCCAGCTTTGCACACACAGACAAAACATCAGGGGAAAAAATGTAACAAATAAATCACTCTTTAGGTAGAGAATGCCTCCAGCTATAGTTACACTGTGATTATAGAAAATACTTGGCATGAAAATGGGATATTTTATAGTAGGACAAATAAAATGGTCCCTTTAACCCAAACTGGGGGACTTTGCACTTTCTGATTGAGAAAAAAAAATAAAATTCAAGGATTTGAGTTTCAAGTTGACCTGAAACAATTTCTTCTTTGTTTGTTTGTTTGAAATTGTCAGTGAGGCAAAAAAATTAATTATTTCCAGAGTTCTGCCTGGGCTGTGCCTGCCCAGAGGATGGGATAAACAACCTGCCTGGCTGAACCCTGCCAGGGAATGGGAATGCTGCTCCAGGTGGGAATCTAGGGAGAGATACAAACTGGAGCTGGTCAAGGTGAGCCTTATCTGGAAGTCACCATCCCCTGGTTCAGAGAATCAGGGAATATCCTGAGCTGGAACAGACCCACAGGGATCATCCATCCCAACCCCTGGCCCCGCACAGACCCCCAGCAATCCCCCCTGGGCATCCCTGGCAGTGCTGTCCAAACATTCCTGGAGCTCTGGCAGCCTTGGGCTGGGACCATTCCCTGGGGAGCCTGGGCAGTGCCCAGAACCCTCTGGGGGAAGAACCTTTCCCTGAGCTCCATCCCATACCCATTCCATATCCATCCCATATCCATCCTGTACCCATCCCATATCCATCCCACATCCATCCCACATCCATCCCATACCCATCCTATATCCATCCCATATCCATCCCACATCCATCCCGTACCCATCCCACATCCATCCTGTACCCGTCCCATATCCATCCCATATCCATCCTGTACCCACCCCACATCCCTCCTCGTCCCCGCTGTGTGCAGGCTCTTCCCAAGGCCCTGCTGTGTTCACATCACTGGTCTGGCAAGTCCTTTCCCCTCATCCCTTGGGGGATATCCCTTGGGGACAGTCCCTGTCCCACTGTCCCATTCCCCGCAGCTGCAGTGGGGCAGCAGGAGCTGCAGTTCCCTATCCTGGGTTTTCCACAGCCCCTCAGAGCTCGAGGATTGAAATCCTTCTGTTCCCTCCCCAAATGTCACAATCTCAGCTCACACGTGTGGGGCAGCCATGACCTGCCTGCTCCCGGCTCTGCAGGGAAAGCAGCCGGGAGGGAAAGGTCAGCTCAGGGCTGGAAGTGCTGAGAGCAGCCCACAGGGCCAGAGCTGGGGTGGGGGCAGGCAGAGGTCATCCCTGGGATCCTGGGGCTGATGGAATGGGAGTGGGGTTTAGGATTCATCCCTGGGATCCTGGAGCCGCTGGAATGGGAGTGGGGTTTAGGATTCATCCTTGGGATCCTGGAGCTCCTGGAATGGGAGCGGGCCTTAGGATTCATTCCCGGAGTCCCAAAGCTGCCGGAGCCGGCAGCAGGGAGCGGGATGGGATTCCATAACATGGAGCTGCAGAGGAGGGGTCAGAGTGGGAAGGGCAGGACCCCTCTCCTCGGGACACCCCTTCGATACCTCTGGATAGCCTTGGGAAACCTCTGGGACACCCCTAGACACCTGTGGGATACCTCTGGGTAGCCCTGGGAAACCCCTGAGACCCCCATCCCCGGGACCCTCAGGCTGTGGGGCCACACGAGCAGGGGCAGGGCTGGGATTTCAGCCTCCCCCTGCCCCGGGAGTCTCCCGGTGCTGCAGGAATTGTGCAGCGAGGGGAGCAGGTCCTGCTGCTGCTGCAGGAATTGCAGGAAAGCTGAGTCAGCTTTGGCCATCTCCAGGACCAGGAGCTGCAGAGGAGCAGCAAAGGAGGCAGCCCCAAAAACTTCTGTGGTTCCATGTCTGGAATTCTGTCAGCTCTATCCATCCCTGCCTGCTGGAGCCGTGGTGGGAGAGGACCTCTTGCTCCTCCCTTTTCTTCTGTCCTGAGCTCCTGACCCTCAGCATTGTGCAGAGGTGACCTCAAAGCTTCTTCAAGGCTCAGAAATGGAAAGGAATCGGAGGTTTGCTCATATTTATTCCCACCTAAGGGTGGTTCTGTAATGTTTGGCCGTTGCCCAGGGCAGAGGGAGCTGATTTCTGGTGTTCTCAGTGGGATGATCCCAGAATCCCAGATGAGGCTGAGCTGGAAGGGCCCCAGAACACTCCTGAAGGCCCGTGCTGGGATCTGGTGTTTGGCTCCACCACACCCGGATCATTTGCAGATATCTGGGGGGTGGGGGGATTATCCCTAACTGAGCATTCCTCACCTCCTCATTAAACAATCCTGTTCCCTGCTCCTCCCAAACTCCCTGCTATGGGTGAGCTCCAGTTTTCCCTGGAGATGCTTTGCCCATTACAAAGAGCAGCTTCGCTCCTGCTCTTCAAAACCAACTTCATTTCTACTTTCCAAGGACCCTTTTCCCTCTATTGCCCCCCTCGCTTTCCCACTGTTCCATGTGGGGACACTCAGCCTGTCTCTGATCCCTGGAAATTGGGGACCAGGGGTTCTGTTCTTCTGAGGCCAACCCAGAATTCCCCACGGTCACCCCTTGGAAGGAGTGACCAGCAAGGAATCCTGTTCTGTGCGAGAGAGGTGTGGGATGGAAACATCTCAGTGTGATTCCACACAGCAGGAGCAGTGGGATCCAGGGATGGATCCCCACGGGATCCAGCAGCGTTTTCCAGGCATTTCCCTGGCTGTGGAGAGGTCCCTGGTGTCTGAAGGGCTCCATGGGGTGCTCAGAGCCATGTATTGGACTTGAACTTCCAGGTCCTTTCCCACCTAAAGGATCCAAAGCTTCTCTGTCTCAGGGCAATGTTGGTGTCCAAATACACCCTGAAAATTCCCATTCCTGCCCCTTTGGAGGCTGTTCCATTGTTTCCAGGAGCTCAGCTCTCCCTGAAGGAGCTGCTGGTGCAGCTCCTGCCTGATGCTGGGACAAACAACTTCTCCCACGAGGAACAGCCTCTCCTGATGGGATTCCTCAGCCCCTTCTTCCCAGTGGGAATGGGGTCAGGGCCCTGGAGCCTGGGGAGATTTCAGCTGCCCCTCAGCAGCCTCCAGAAATTCCATTTCCTGCCAAGGCCCTGAGCTACACCCTCCCTGTAAATGCTCTGCATTTATTGATGGATAAATCATGGATTAGGGATGAGGGACCTGAGTGTGCACCTGGAGGATCCCTGGAGAACCAACTGTCCTCTGCTGCACTCCCTTCACTCCCAGGGCTGAGGGAAGGGATAAAGGGAGCCCAGGGAAGATTTGGGCTGCAGTGATAAAGTGGTGCCTTCTCCTTTCAGCCCTCAGGGAGTGAAGGATTATAGACAGAAATTCCCAAGGAAATATTCCTTTTCCCTCTTTTTCTCAATTTGAGCTTAAAAAGTTTGACTTCAGCCATCAGAGGAGCAGGGCAGTACCAGCAGCACATCCTGGGCTTCCAGCAGGAAACTGAGGCTGATACCTTCCCTGCCAGAGTTAGGGCTTGCTCTGCCTGCACCCCAATTACCAGGAGCCAAAATCTCCCTGATTTTTTTCCACCACTGACTTTATTCCCCTCCTTTATTCCAGGGCTGTGTCCAGCTCCTGTCCCTGGAACTTTGTCTGTCCTGGTGGAAATTTCCTCAAACATTCCCACGTTTTTGCAGGGCTTTAATATGGCAGGAAAAAATGTGAGGGACAAAGGACAAGGGGGAATGGCCTTGAGCTGAAGGAGGGAAGGCTTGGTTGGGATATTGGGAAGGAATTTCTCCCTGGGAGGGTGGGGAGGCTCTGGAATAGAATTCCCAGAGCAGCTGTGGCTGCCCCTGGATCTCTGGAAGTGTCCAAGGCCAGGCTGGACAGGGCTGGGAGCCACCTGGGACAAGGGAGGTGTCTCTGCCCATGGCAGGGGTGGGAATGAATGGGCCTTAAGGTCCTTCCAACCCAGCCCATCCTGGGATTCTGGAGAAATTAAAAATCTCAGGCTCAACAAATTGGCTCCTCCTCTGCGCAATTCCACCCCTGATTCCAGGCTGGAAATGATCCAGGATGAGCCATGGAGACCCTGCCTGCTGGTAAAAGGCAGTGGAACAGTTTTTGGGATGTTCAAACTCCTTTGTCAGAAGAGCTGAAGAATGGAATTCCAAAATGGATCCATGTCCAGGCAAAGCAAATCCATTTGATGTGAGGAATTATTTTTTCAGGAATTTCCTTGCCTGTTTCTCCCCATCCTGGTGTGAGAAATACTCTTGCTCTGCCTCCCAGGACACCCAGGAGCACTCAGAGCCCTCGGGTTGATCTTTATTGCAGGAGACGTTTTCTTTGGGGTTGTGGATGCAGGGGAGCAGCAGCTGCAGCCTCCCATGCTGCTTTTACAGGGAAAAGTCATTTCTGCAGGATTCTGGCCCCCTGTCCCCGCCTCCCTGTGTCCATGGCCTGTGCATGTGTTCCCTCCACATCAGAGGCACCTCAGAATCTCCATTTATTATTCGTTCGTTTGTGTCTCTGGCTCTGATCTTTGCAGGTCCTTTAGTTCTCAGTGTTGGCAGTAAAGGCCGTCCAGAGCAATTCCTTCCCTCTCCTCCTCCTCTCCCTTCCTGGGCTGTGTCACCCCCTGCTTGCAGGCTCTGCTCCCAGGGGTGCTTTGGGAATTGCATTTTCCTTATGGATCAGAGAGACATTGGAGGGAAAGCAGGAATTCTTCCTGTGAGCCTGGGGAGATTTCCTTCTCCTGGGTCAATCCTGGGAGGTCTTGGTGCTCCTTGGGCAGTCAGGAGCCCTCACTGGGCTGTGGGATTCCATCCTGGATGCCCAGGGGATATTTCAGACCCAACCTGGCCTCCAGCCCCTGAAGGTCCTGGGTAGGACAGGGATTTAGGACAGAAAACCCCAAATCGCTGGATTTTAGCAGATAGTCCTGCCCCAGGGGAGCTCCCAGGGGAAGCTCAGAATGCCCAGACTGAGACAATCCCATGGGATTAACTAACAGGTCAATCCAAATGCTTCCCTTGCTCTGGGAGCCATGGCTGAAAGGGCAGTGCCACTGCTGGGACACAGAGAAGCCACCAAACAGAGCCCACGGCCTGGCAGGAGCACTGACTGCCCTGAAGGTCCAGCAAAGCAACCTCCAGGGGACAAAATTGTCCCAGGAGGGCTAGAGATGGCCCTTTGCACTGTCCAGACTGTGCCAGAGGATTTGGGTCCCTGGGGAATTGCCAGCTGCTCACAGGGCACATTTTGTAATGTCTGTGTCCCAGAGGGTGAGAATAGCCCTGGCAGGGACCCAGGCAGCTCAGATTCTTCAAGGGCAGGAGGGCAGAAGGTGGAAAAGGTGATTCCTGTGCCCTGTGTGCTGCAGCTGGAATTTCAGCCTCAGGAAAGGTTGGGTGGAAGTGAATCCTTGTTTAACTCAGACCATGCTGAGTTCCTGCACCCAAGAGTTACAGTGACTGCCGTGACCATCCAGGTGTCACCACCCATTTGTGGGGAGTCCTTTGTCCCTTCTCTTGGCCTCAGAGCTCATCCCTTCCTCCTGGAGAGCTCCTACAAGGAATATCTCGGAGGCCAGCTGGGAATCAAGAGCCCACAAAGGCATTTCCCTGCATTCTCCTGGCAGAGCCTCCAGCCTTTCCCCTGCAAACCAGTCTGGGATCAATCCCCTGAGATTCCCTTGAAGGACCTGACAGGCAGAACAAGACCAAAGCCATCCTGTTCCCTGCATGGCCGACAGGAGGAGGAGGAACCTTCTTCCAGCTTGTTCCTTCTTGGAGACCTGAATGCACTGAGGGGGTTAAATCTTGGATTTACACAAATGTCTGAGCCACCTCTGCATCCTGGATTTATTTCTGAGGGTTATTTTTAGCCCAGTCTTCCAGCCTGGAAGATTCCCATCAGAGCCAGGAACTGTGGAAGGCCCAGTTCCAGGGAATGAGGACAGCCAGGCTCTGTCAGCCCTGCTCCCTAACTGGCTCAATGTGGAGAGGGAATTATTATTTCTGGCTTGTGAATTGTATCCAGAGCCTCTGCCTGAGCCAAAGTCACAGCCAGGGCATGACCCGAGATGGGCACAGACACGGGCACAGAGCTGCAGGGGCTGCTAAAGCCACTCAGGGAACAGGAGGGATGGGGAGAGAGGGCTGGGACAGGGCTTGGAGTGGGGGGACTGGGATGGTAAAAACCTGAGCTGGTCCTCAGGAAGGAAAGCTCCAAAACCTTCCTTGAGATTGGGAGAATCAACCCCAAGCCAGCTGCAGGGGAAGACTCAGAATCCTGGAATGGGTGAGGCTGGCAGGGACCTGAGAGCTCCAAACCTGTGATCCTGAAATCTCCATGGCCCTGAAATCTCCATGACCCAACCTCAGTGGTTTCCAGTTCACCTATTTCCGTTTCTCAGAATTAGTGTAGTGGTTTGAGTGCCCAATAGAATTATTTACTCTTTTTCTTCTGTGAGATAGGATCAGGAGAGAAGGCTCAAAACTTTGAAGGGTATAAAGACAGGTTTATTAACAAAACTACGGGAGAGGAAAAAAGTTAGTAAGAATCAGAATAAAACTTTCAAAACATCTCTACTCTCTCCCAACAGCTTCTTTTCTTTCTCACAGATAACGTATAAAGACAAAACTTGGAACTCTAGGTCAGTTTACTACCTATAAAATAGTCTTTCATCAGTTCCTTCAGAGAGTCTCTTTTGGTCTGCAATGGAACTTCCCACAAGACAAGAACAGTTCTCCTGTGGCTTTTAATTCTCACAAAAGCAGCTGCCCAGGAATCTGCATTTGTGAAGTCCCTCCCATATCACCCAGCTGTCCCACAGCTGCAGATGGGCCATGGGCTCATGGGGTACCATTTTAAAGATGGTACCAACAGTGTCCAAAAGCAAGGGTTTTTCATCTCTGGAAACAGAGATATTTTCTCTTTCTGGAGGCAGATCTTCATCTCTCTCTCTCTTTCCTCCTGTCCCCCTGCCCAGCAGTCACTGTGCCCGGCTTGTTCCTTCCACTGTGCCCAGGGCAAAGGGCCCATGTCCAGCCTGCTGCCCATCAGTGTCCCAGCCCCTTTCTGCCTGGCCACTGTCTGACCACTGTGTCCCCAGCCTGTAGCACTGCAGGGGTTGTTGTGGCCAAAGTGCAGGACCCAGCCCTTGGTCTTGTTAAACCTCCCATTGCTGGATCCAGCCTTGGATTTGGCCCCTGGATCCAGCCTTGGGTTTGGCCCCTGGGTCCAGCCTGGCAGGGGCTGTGCAGAGCCCTCCTGCCTCCAGCAGATCCACACCCCCAGCCTGGTGTCACCTGCAAGTTTACTGATGGTGGCCTCACCTCACCCAGCTCATCAGTGCAGAGGTGACACAGGACAGGCCCTGCAGTGACCCCAGGGACCCCACAGTGACTGGACACAGGGGTCCATCCCCACCACCTCCAGCCCTGATCCCCAGCCCATTCCTGGCCCAGCCCTCGCTGTGCTGGGGCTGTTCTCCAGCCTTTCTGTCACCCTGAATTTTCTTGCCTTTGAGTTTTTGAACCTTTGCAGCACCATTCTCACACTGCTTCATGTAAACTATATGTGTTTTTAGAATTTATCTATTGTGTTTACATATTACTTCCCTAGGAGGAGGAATGTGATTGACGGTCATGTTCACCAATGATGTTCATAAGGTGGTGACCCTTTGGTCAATCTTTAGCCTTCTGTACAAAGTGTATATAAGTAGATGGAGTCAAAAATTAAATTAGAACTTTTGCTGCTTGACCTGCTGCTGCCTGTGTGTCTTTTGTGTGTCTGAAACAGCGACACCTTTCTGATTCCTCCAAAGGCAGAGCAGCGTGGATCCCAGCTGGATCTGCTGAGGAAAACTCAGCATCCCTGTTCCTGTGGCATTTCCTGGGAAAAGGCCACTCCTCAGCAGTACAGAAGAGGGGTTAAAAGCTGAGCTTTGTGCCCTGCTTTCTCACATCCCATCCCAGCTTCCAGGGGGATGCTGAGGAATCTTGGCACAGCCAGTGCCCCAAGGGGCACAGGGAGGATTTCAGGGAAAAGGACAAAACTCCTGCAGATGATCCAGGAATGTTGCTCCTGATGGATTTATAACTCTCAGGAAAACACTGGAGGGAACACAATTCCCTCAGGATTTGTTCCTGAGGCATCTCCACAATCAAACCTCTCCCTGGAGCAGGATTGAGAGGGAAGAGCTCAGATTCCCAGTGGGGTCCCAAGGCTCAGATCTTGAGCTCCTCCAGGCACAATCCTGCTGCTCTTGTGGTCCCCAGGCTGTGGGGACAGGGATGTCGGGATGTCCCCTTCCAAACAAAGGGTTTCCTTCCAGCAGACACAAACTCGGCTTTGGGATAAGAGGAATGTTTGGGTCACTCCTGAGCTCACCCTGGGCAAGGGCCATGGGAGAGCAGCAAAAACCCAAAGTCAGAGGGAAAAAGACAGCCAAAATTCAGGATGGTCTTGGAAAAATCTCATTTATTCCTTTGCTAAAGCTTCATCTTTCCCTCAATCCTTTTGTGTTTCTGCTTAGTCTATAAATAAATCAGTATTATTTAAGCCTTGGGCACTCCATGGTTTTATATTTCATATTTCATATTTTATTTTTTATTGTTTATTTTATATTTATTAGCACCCAGAGCTGCCTCACTGTTTCCTTACCTGGCTGTGGGAGCTGTTTTATGTCTGTCCCTGCACATCCAGGACTCAGGACTTTCTCATTCCCAGCCTGGAGCCTCCATCCCGTGAGAAATGTGGGAACCCAGCTCCAGCACTGGCTTTTATTGGCATTTGGAAGAACCCAGGTACAACAACCCAGCCCTGAGAGCAGAGAGCAGAATTTGCACTATTTCTCTGGCACAGATGTTCCAAAGGCAGGTGTGGATTCCCCGGAGCAGAAGTTTTGCAGGATGTGATATATTCCAGCAGCATTTTCCGTGAACTCCTCACTATCCTTCATTCCAAACACACTGAAACACCGGGGGTGGAGGGGGACAAAAGCAGGGCTGAGCTCTGGAAAAATCCAGTATTTCATTCAATTCACAGACTTTGGCTTTGGAAAAAATCAGGTGAAATTATTGAAAGTATTTTGTGGTGGCTGTAAGGTCCTGGTTGGGCTCAGGGCAACCAAAGCCCTCCAGGTTTTTGCTTGACATTTGGAAAAGGCCAAAACGTCCTCACAAAAGCGTGGCTATTTCCTTTGGGGCGTGGAATAGGGTGTGGGGCGGTCACTGGGCTTCTGGAATTCCCTGGGGCTTGGCCTGGAGCGTGGGGACTCTGGGGGACCAATCCCTGTCCTGGCCAAAGGCCACCAGTATCCAGCTGGGGACAGGAGCACAGGGAGTCACCTATTCTGGTGACACTCCAGGAAAGGGCCCTGGCTCAGGGAAGGGGCTGAGATTTGGATTTTTGGGGAAAAGCCTGGGATTGACACCGGTTGGGTGAAATCCTCTCCTGAGGGAAGACTCAGCCAAAGATGAGACACAAAATGGGCAACAACCCAGCCTGAAACCTTTGGAGCTCTGGCAAACAGGGATTCCAGAGATCCCTTATCCAGGAATATTGGCAAGAACAGCCACCCAGGAATGGAAAAGCTTCTCATGGAGGCTTGGGGAATATTCCCATCCCCAGGCTGCAGATCCATTAAAGGGTGGGGTTTTCTCCCACTGTCACCTCAGGGCCAGCTGCTCTTCCAACATCATCCCAGAACCGTGGAATGTGCCAGGTTGGAAGGAGCCTTAAGGATCACCCAGTGCCATCCAAGGGCAGGGACACCTCTCACCGTCCCAGGCTGCTCCAGCCTGGCCTTGGACACTGCCAGAGAACCAGGGGCAGCCACAGCTGCTCTGGGAACTCCACCCCAGCCCCTCCCCACTCTCGCAGGCAAGGTTTCCCTCCCAATCTCCCATCCAGCCCTGCCCTCTGGCAGTGGGATCCATTCCCCGTGTCCTGACACTCCAGCCCCTCTCCAGAGACCTCCCATGGCTATTTCTGTGACAGCAGCACCAAGCCACAAAACCTGTGATTAAAAGCAAAACAACCCTGGTGTTAAAGGAGTCTGGACTCCCTGGTAATTAATTTAAGATTAATGGGAACAACTGAGTTAAAATTCGGTGACGATAATTAGCAAGCGAATTACAACAAAGGAGAAGGCAACAACTAAAAGTAATTACAGTGTACAGACATTGGATCCTGCACTGCCTGGAAAATCCCCAGGAAAATCCCCCGTGGGCAGTGGGAGAACAGCCCTGCTGAGAGCTGGGGGAGCAGCACAGCCAGCACAGCCTGGAATGCCTCTGGAATCCTGCTGGAATCCTGGGAGCTCTGCTGGCATCCCGCTCCTGTTGTTAAACACAAACCTGGGCAGGGCTTCTGTGCAGAGCTGAAGAAAACCAAGAGAATTTCCTGGAAGCTGCCACATGAATGCTCTGGATACAGGAAATAGGAGGTTGGCTTTGGGTCTCCATCCATCCCTTCCACTCCTCACCTCTCAGGAGCTGTGGTGAAGTTTTGTTGGGATTTCACTCTGATTTCAGGAGTCCTGCCTGTCCCAGTGGGCACAGACACAGGTGAGGGAAAGGATTTGCTGCTTTGGCTCTGCTTTTGTTCAGGGTGTATCTTAGATGGAGAAGACCTCAACAGTTCTTGTTGAGATCAGGAATTCCTGTTGATGTCCTAAGGAGTTTCTGCTTTCTAATAACCAAAACTGTGTCAGGGAGTTTCTCTCTGGCTGATTTCAGTATCACTTTCCTCCTGAGTTTTTCCTGCAGCTCTCACAGGGGTTGTATCCAACATTTCACAACCATGAGGTTGACATGAGGTGACATCCTTGTCCTTGTGAGTAGGGAGAGGACAAGGGAACACCTGGAGCTGTGCCAGGGGAAATTGGGATAGAGTTCAAGGAAAGGTTCATCCCCCAGAGAGTGCTGGGCACTGCCCAGGCTCCCCAGGAAATGGTCCCAGCCCTGAGGCTGCCAGAGCTCCAGGAGTGTTTGGACAGGGTGGGGTTGTTTGGGTGTCTGTGCAGGGCCAGGGGTGGGACTGGGTGATCCTGTGGGTCCCTTCCAGTTCAGGATATTCCAGGATTCTGTGTAGTGGATAACGGGAGATGAGAAAAACATGGAATTGTGGAGTGGTTTGGGTTAAAAAGGACCTTAAATGCCACCCAGTGCCATCCCTGCCATGGACAGGGACACCTCCCACTGTCCCAGGCTGCTCCAAGCCCCAGTGTCCAACCTGGCCTCAGACACTGCCAGGGATCCAGGAACAGCCACAACTTTCCTGGGAAGCTGTTCCAAAAGATGCTCTTGAGTTTGAGAGAAGGATTTGTGATCAATGCCCAAGGATCAGGATGGTGCTGAGTGCCTGGGAAGGGAGGAGCTGCCTGGGAAGTGCCTGACAGGGATGGTTCCAGCAGGTCCTGTGGGATCTGGGGTGTCAGGACCTGATTCCTCCTCCCTGGGGGTGATCCCTGAGCTCCATCTCAGGGGTGCCTGTCCTGCTGTGACCTCTCAGGATCAGTTCCAAGGGGTGGGACCAGGAGCGGTGCATGGAGAGCTGGGATGAGCCTCCCACACCCAGTCCCAGCCCGCTGAGCTGTCCCCTGAAATGTCACTGTCACTTCCCAAGCCTGACCTGGACTGTCAGCAAATGCCAGCCCCCAGCCCTGCACTGCTAGAGCAGGATTTGAGATGCTCCTTGCTGGATTTTAGCTTGGCACACCCAGCCCAGGGGCTTTGTGTGGCCAGATTTACCCAATAATGTCAGATTTTGGTCAATCCGGACAGAATTAAACTCACCCCACCCCAAAGCCCCCATCCCACCTCATCCCATCCCTGGCTCTCCTCCTGGGGCAGGGTGGGATGAGATGGTGGACCTTGGGAAGCCCAGGAGTGTCTGGTCTCACATCCAGGTGTGCCTGCCCTCACCTTCACATCTGCACCCATTTCTGCTCCTCAGCCCAAACCCTGATGGAGGAACCCCCAAACTTCCCCAAGCTCCCCCACCCCAAAGCTCCAGGCCCTGCAGGCCGTTGGAAAAACCCTCCTGGAACACAGAATTTCCACAAAGTGAGATTTGGCAATGAAATTCCAACCCCTGCCAACTGAGGATGTTTGGATTCAGCTTTTTCACTAAAAAATGTCATTTATCCAACTGAAGTGGCTCGCCGGGAGCGGCTGGAGCTGACAGCTCCCCCTCCCCAGCAGCTGCTGCAGGGACAGCAGAGGCAGCTCTGGAGCTCACAGGTGCTTCAGTGCCCCATTCCTCATTTCCAGAGCAAAAAGTTCCATCTGAAGGACGAAATTTCATCAGTTTTATTTAATTTAAATGAACTCAGTGTCTGCTCAGGAAGGGAAAAAAAAAAAAGGTGAAATTTCAAAATGGAAACTAAACACAGCAAGAGTATCAAAATTGTGTGGTTGGGGTTGGTGGGAGCTGAGCTCAGCTGCCTCCTGAGCTGGGTTTTGGGCCCAGTTTTATCTAAAATAACTCACCTTGGGTGAACTTTAGCAAATATCAGCAGTCTGGGGATGACACAGGTCAAAAATCAGGTGAAAGAATTCCTCCCTGGCCCAGAGCTTCAGCTGTGCCTGAGCTCTCCTGGCCCTCCCTGTCCCAGGACACCTTCCCACACCCAGATTTCCAAATCCCTGCTTTGGCACAGGCTCCAACCCAGGTGATTGATGGTTATTAATAAAATTGATTTATTAAATATTACAGGATTTAATTCTGTTTCAAGGACTGACCGTCAGGAGTTTGCTGCTCTCAGACCCTCCCAGGTGCCTGTGCTGGGTCCCTCCCCGAACTCATCCAGAGAAAAGCCAGGAGGCAGCTGAAGTTTTAAAGGACTTTAAGGTTCCAAAGCCAGCCCTGAGTTATTGTTTCTCTCTCCTCAAAGTTTGCAGAGAATTGCTCAGGAACTCCTCAGGGCAGCCCTGAGTTTGTGGTGGATGTTCCAGGCTGTTCCTCTCACTCCCACTCCCATCCCTGCATGCCCAGGGGCTGCCTCTGGTTATCCCACTCCAGGAGAGCCCAGCCTCCCTCTCTGCCCAGCTTTGGGAGCAGTTCCTGCTCCCTGTAAATAATTCCCTCCCACAGGCTGGGCCTGCCTGTGCAGCCCTGGGGATGAGGAATGGGGAGTAAATCCTGGGTTTAATAAGGCCCAGAAATGCTGAATTCCAGCACTGAGCACTGAATCACACCAATGTCCCTGTGGTGGCTGGGGCTGCAGAGGCTGTGCTGTCACTGCCTTCCCTCAGTGATGTTTTCATAGTGCCCACACGGCCTGGCTGGAGCCTCTCCACTCTCTGCCCCAGAGTCCTGGGCTGACAGGGGCTGCAAAGAGCCTGAGCTAGCCCAAAAGCCCAGCTCATGCTGACAAAAGATGGCTTTGGAGAAGAACTCCTCTTAGGGAGCCTCCCTGCTGCTCAGTTTTGACCCAAGCTGGTTTTGCTGGGCCAGCTCTGGGCACACCGAGCCCGGGCAGCTCTTTGTGTTCATGGCCACAGCTGCTTCTCCTGCCAGAGCACCTTCCCCAGAGCCAGGAAAACTTCGTCCCTGCAGGTACTGCCAGTGCCCCTAACCCAGGGACAGGAACAGCTGGAGCTGTGCCAGGGGAAATTGGGATGGAGCTCAGGAAAAGGTTCTTCCCCCAGAGGGTGCTGGGCACTGCCCAGGCTCCCCAGGGAATGGTCCCAGCCCGAGGCTGCCAGAGCTCCAGGAGTGTTTGGACAGCACTGCCAGGAATGCCCAGGGGGGGACTGTTGGGGGGTCTGTGCAGGACTGGGTGATCCTGGAGGTCTATTCCAGCTCAGGATAGTCCAGGATTCCATAACTCCCAGCTGCTCCATGTGCTGAACTGAACAAGGATGCTCAGGGATGCTCTTGCCTGCCTCCTGGGCAGGAGAAGCTGATCTCAAACAAAGCTGGGGACCGGGGTGGCACCTGAGGGCCCAGCGAGCCCAGCCTGGGCTCTGCCTGTCCCACAGCCCTGGGACACAGCCCCTGGTGTCACTCCTGCCCAGCTCCTGGTTCCTGGTGACTTCTGGGAGCCCAAACCACTCTGGGGTCCTGGTTCCTCCAGCCAGGGAGAGGCTGCTCAGCTCCCACATTCCCGTCTCTTCCCGAGAGAAAAGGCTGACAGCTGGGATTGTTCAGCTTGGAGAAGAGACCAGGGGTGGCCTAACTGTGGCCTTCCAGGACATGAAGGAAACCTACAGGAAAGATGGAGAGAGACAATTTCCAAGGGATTGAGGGACAGGACACGGGGAATGGATTCCCACTGCCAGAGGGCAGGGTCAGATGGGACATTGGGAAGGAATTCCTGGCTGGGAGGGTGGGAAGGGGCTGGGGTGGGATTCCCAGAGCAGCTGTGGCTGCCCCTGGATCCCTGGCAGTGCCCAAGGCCAGGTTGGACAGGGCTTGGAGCAGCCTGGGACAATGGAAGGTGTGGGGACAATGGCAGGGGTGGAGTGAGGCAAGTTTTAAACATCCCTTCCAACCCAGACCGTTCTGGGATTTTGGGATGAGGAGGAAGGTTAAAAATTCTCATCCCAGGGGCAGCGAAATGCTGCTGCCTCTGGGAGTGACCCGGGAACCCAAACCCTCGGCTGCTCCCGGGCACTGCTGGGGGTGGCTCTTAAGCCCCACCGAGCTCCCAGCTCGGCTCTTAATTAAGTCCTAATTTCCCCCATTTCCGTGGCTCACCCTCTTTTCCAGGGAGCTGCGGGGGCTCCAGGCAGGGAGGGAACTCCAGGGAGCCTTTCCGAGGGGTCTGGTCCCTGCAGACCCTCCCGGCGATCCCAGAGCCAAAGCAGCTCCAGTTCTGTGTCACTGGTCCCGTGTGCTGCCCCTCTGCAGGTGTTTCGTGAACTCCGTGCACTCAAACACCGCTCTCAAATGACGAAATATTCCGATTTTTGATCCTGCCCCTTTATTTCCCCGTGCCAGAGCAGCCCTGTTCCCGCTGTGCGCTGGGAAATCCAAATTCGGCCCCGCTCCTCAGCCGGGATTCCCCTGGAAGCGGCCGGAATGCAAATGGAGCAGGCTCCGACAGGAGCTGTGTTTGGGGACACTCGGAGCTCTTTGTTTAAGATGTTTAAACTGCAAAGTACGCGGAGTTAATGATTATTTCTGCCCGGGTGTCACACCTGCCTTGAGTGCTGCGGGGCTTTATCCAAACAGGGGCAAACAACAGCGGCTAGAGGCAAAGGGAATCTTGGATTTTGATCCTTCAAAGCAGCAAAGCTGCTCCTGAGACCATCCCAGACACTGATGTGCCGTGTGCGGGGTGGCTCAGGGAGATTCCTCCCAAGGGCTGGTCCAATTCAGCCGCTCCTTCCCCAGAGCTGCGGGGTCTCCTCTGGGGATGGGCAAGGCAAGGTGGAATCAGGAATTCCCCTCCTGGGGAATCAAGAAATCAGTGTTGGGGAGCCCAGGCCATGCAGGGCCCTCAGCAATCCCTGCAGAGGCAGGGCCAGGCATTCTGAGAATCAGGGAATCATGGAATGGTTTGTGTGGGAAGAGACCTTAAAGCCCAGCCCAGGTGCCACAGCAGGGACAACTCCCACTGTCCCAGGCTGCTCCAAGCCCCAAGGTCCAGCCTGGCCTGGGACACTTCAGGGCTCCAGAGGCAGCCACAGCTGCTCTGGGAATTCCAGCCTCTCCCCAGCCTCCCAGGGAGGAAATCCATCCCAAATCCCAACAGCTGGAGCCTGTGGCACACACTCACACGCAGTGGGATCCCTCCCAGGTGTCTCCAAAACCCCGAGCAACACAGGGGCCCTTCCCCATGTGACACAAACCCATTCCAGGCTGGGAGTGGCTGTAAGGCAGGAGCTGCATTCCCAGCATGGGAAGTGATTCCCATCCTGCCCTGCCAGCTCTCCCCACCCTTGGTGATTCCCGATCTAATGGAGAATTCCTCATTTCTGAATCTCCTTTGGGTTTCCCTACAAGTCCTGGCAAAGCTCCAGCCCCAAGTGCAGCCAAATCAGGGACAATTTGGAATGATTTAGGCACCTGCACTGTGGTTGACTGGGATCATCCCCCCCTGTCTTAGAGCTTTGGTTCCCTGGGAGAGCAGTTCCAGATGGAAAAATCCCCATTTGTGCCCTGCTTGGCTCAGCCCAGCTGGATTCCTCAGGACTTTTGCCTCTGCCAGAGCAGCCAAGGAGCCTCCAACATTCCAGGGATTCTCCCGGCCTTCCAGCCCTGCACAGAGGGAGTTTTCCAGCAATAACCCTTCTCAGTTTTGAAAGGTTCATCCCTGAAAATGCCTAAAGCTGAACATTCACTGCCCACCTTTCCCAGCCTGTATCTGACACTGAATCCAGCAGCTGTATCCACCCCAGCAATGGAGAAATCCTAATCCAGCCTTCACTGCTTTCCTCACAAACGGGAATCTGCTCAGACTTTCACCACTGGTGTTTGAGAGCACCCAGGAATTCTGATCCCACAATAACCCAGCATGTGAGCACAGACTGGGCCTGGATTTACATCCCAGAGTTATTCTGGTGGCTGATTCAGCCCCGTTTGGGATGCAGGGAGCTGCTCCTCACTGGAGGAGCTCTGGGCTGTGTGTTCAGCTGAGTTCCACCACGGGGCTCCAGCAAGGTCGAGATCCCAGGGAACAGCTGGAGCTGTGCCAGGGGAAATTGGGATAGAGTTCAAGGAAAGGTTCATCCCCCAGAGGGTGCTGGGCACTGTCCAGGCTCCCCAGGGAATGGTCCCAGCCCTGAGGCTGCCAGAGCTCCAGGAGTGTTTGGACAGGGTGGGGTTGTTGGGGTGTCTGTGCAGGGCCAGGGGTGGGACTGGGTGATCCTGTGGGTCCCTTCCAGTTCAGGATATTCCAGGATTCCATGAGCCCAGCTGCTCCATGTGCTGAATGTGAGACTGTCAGAGGAGCTAGATGGAACCAGACTGAGCCTCTGCCCTCTCCAATCTTCTCCCTCTGATAAAAACCCACCCCTAGGGAGGAGGGCAAGAATAAGGTCAGGGAATAAATGCTGTTCCCAAAAACTCTGTAATCCTGAGCCGCCTCTGGGCCCTCCCCAAGCCAAAGGTCCCTCTTTGCTTCACCACCCTCAGCTGATTTATCACTTCTGCTTTCCAACACTCCCTGCTCATTCCTTCCCCATTTCTGGGTGCACCTCACCACAACCAGTTCTATACTGGTTTGTACTGGGCAGAGAGGATGGTCCCAGCACTGGGAATACTGGTGTCCAAACCCATATTTTGCTGAGCAAGGAGCAATAACAGGAAATCCCAGGAAAGTTTCCTGGAGAGGCAAAAGGGAGGATTAACTGAGCAGGACTGGCTGCATCTCCCTGAGGCCTTTCAGGACTTCAAAGGCTTAAAAAAAATATGGGAAAGTGAATCTTCCATGGGCAGAGAGGTAAAGAACAAGGGGAGGGGGTGGGTTTAGACTGAAAGAGGAGAGATTTAGGTTTGATACTGGGGAGGAACTCCTCCCTGCGAGAGTGGGATGGGATGGAATTCTCAGAGCAGCTGTGGCTGCCCCTGGATCCCTGGCAGTGCCCAAGGCCAGGTCGGACAGGGTTTAAAGCAGCCTGGGACAGTGGGAGGTGTCCCTGCCCATGGCAGGGGTGGGAATGGATCCTTAAAGCCCCTTCCACCCAGTCCCAGGCTGGGATTCCATGATTTGTAACCCTAAGGAGCTGTAAGGCCCCAAGGAATTGGTGACATCCCAGCACTGATTTCCAGCCCCAAAGCTGCAGAAGCCCTCATGGAGAACAATTCCAGCTGTCCCAGGAAAAGCTTTCCATGCCACCTTCTCCTCAGCTTGGCTCCAAGATAAATACTTGGAATTCTTCCTTCCATTTCCAAGGTCAGTATCAGGTGTTCCTGTTATCCCCCAGAAGCACCACTTCTGCATCTGGAAAAGCAGAGGGAAATAAATCAGAATTCCTGATTATCTGTCCTGCAGTTATTCCAGGAACAGCTCCCTGGGAGTCAGTGCACAATGTGTCAAAGAGAAAAGGAACTCCATTGTTATAGAAAACATTTCCAGGCAGGAAGGGATTGAGGGAATTTTAGTGTCCCTGTGGAAATGTCTCATCCCAGTTCTTTCCCATCCATCTCAGAGCTGTGGCAGACCCATGGTGTCCCCATTCCAAATGGGAGGCAGGAAATGCTGCATGGATATTTGGGAGCAGCCATAAGGAAAATAAATGTTCCTGCTTTTTGTGGGAGGATTGAGGGGGAGTTCTGGAGGGTGATCCATGACCTGGCAGATTCCCAGCTCTGATTTCTGCTTATCTGGAGCCTCTGACTTCCATCAGCTCCTGGCACCGGGGAATTGATGGTGGCAAAGGGAAGCGGGAAGATGGGAATGTGTTCATTCCCAGATTTTACAGCTGGTACCTGGGACAGGAGCAAATCCTCCCTTCATTCCCAGATTTTTACAGCTGGGCATAGGAACAATTCCTTTCTTGGTGGATCTTATCTGCAAAATTAAAGACTAAATTAAAAACAAACAACAAAAAACCCCAAAACAAACAAACAAACAAACAAACATGGAGAAGTTGCTAAAAACCTCAGATTCCTGCAGGAGGGAACTGCCCAAAAGCAGAGAGCACAGAGCAGAAAGGGTTTGATGGGAGCATTTCCAGTCAAGCTTTCCCAATTCTCCAGGGAGCTTTTACACCTCCAGGGAAATTGTTTTAAAATATCAACTCCAGAGAGGAAATAGCCTTGAGAAGGGAAAAGTCTTGGAAAAAATCGTGGAGAATCATCCAGCCCATTACCCACGGCTCAGGGAAGCTCCGTGTGCTCATCCAGCCACATCCAAGGGCTGTTAAAGGAGGAGAAAGGAGGAGAGAGGAATTCCGAATATAAGTGTATCCAATATTTTGGGGGAAAATACAAAGAGGAAACAAGAAAGACCAAGAAATGTTATCCTTGGGCCTTCTATACCTGGAGCAAACCCCTTTTCCTTGGAGGAGGGAACAGAATGGATTCAAACATTCCCGGGAACACTCAGGATATTCCTTCAGGGAATGTCTCTTCAGGAAAACAAATCCTGACAAGATCTTTGTGCCAAGGCAGAGCCAGTCCAAACATCCCTCCTGGAAGGAGGAACGTTTTCCTGCTGCAGTTTTGTTCCTCTGGGGCTTTTTCCATCCAGGAGCTCCCTTCCTTTTGCCTTCCCATGGGATTACATTAAAGAAAAAAGCAGGGATTTTGAAAAAGAAAAAAAAATTATTGTCAGCCATCAGAGGAGACAAAGGCTGGAGAAAACAAGAAAGCATTAAAGAAAGGGTAAAAAAGGGTGGATTTTGATGGGATATTGGGAAGGAATTCCTCCTGGGAGATAGGGAAGGGTTATTCCATTGATGGCCCTGGATCCCTGCCAATGTCCAAGGCCAGGCTGGATGGGCTTGTAGCACCCTGGGACAGTGGAAGGTGTCCCTGCCCATGGCAGGGGTGGCACTGGATGGGCTTTAAGGTCCCTTCCCACCCAAACCACTCCATGAGTCCATGAAAAAGTCCTGAAGGCTGGAATGGGAGAGGGAACAGCTCCCAGGAGCTGTATCCTGGCAGCAGAGAGGCCAGGACTGACCTGAGCCAGGTCCTGGATGTTGTCCCAGTCTGGGCTTGGAATCCTGCTGCTGTATCCTGGGAAACTGAGGCACTCTGAGGGTCATTTCCCAGATTTTCCCAGTGTCTTTTCCCTGTGTGCTGGGGTCAGATCCAACAGGGACTGAGCAGAGCCCTGTGAGCCCAGGGGGTGATCCCGAGTCCCCCAGGCTGGATGAACTGGGAATGGGAATCTCCTGCTGCTCCTCCAGGTGCCACACCAGGATCACTGAGGCTGGAAAAGGTCACTGGAGGTCACCTTGGACCAAATCCC
Source organism: Sterrhoptilus dennistouni (assembly GCA_013397095.1). NCBI lineage: Eukaryota > Metazoa > Chordata > Aves > Passeriformes > Zosteropidae > Sterrhoptilus > Sterrhoptilus dennistouni. The sequence continues at coordinate 83,023 of VWZU01007433.1, forward strand.
ACCATTCCCACTAAAAACTTATCCCTGGTTTTAACTTTGGCCCCCAACTCTGGATGCAGAGGGCGAGAGCCAGGAATCCCCAGAACTCCTCAGGAACTGCAGGGGGGCCTTTGCCAGAGGCACCTGGAGGGGTCACAGGTCCTGGAATCACCCAGGCTGGCAAAGCCCTTGGAGCCCACACCAGGGGCAATCCTGATCCATGCTGATGCTGATTTACAAGGATTGTACAGGGGATTTTGGCTAGATACACAACCCAACAGCTCCCTGGCTGTGCCAGCTCAGCCCCTTGTCTCCTCCCTGCACGGCTCCAGGGGCATCCCAAGGCTACTGGGAACCAAATCCTGATTCTCATCCCTGAAAAAACAGCCTGAAACTGTCCTGAAATCTAAGAAAATCCCAAATTTCCTCCACTGGCAGCAGAAGCAGAATCCAGCCCAAGACATTCCAAGTTTCCTGGTGTTGTTTGTGGGTTTTTATAAAAATCAATGTCATTTACAATTATATAACTGCGAAAAAGCAGCTGAAAAACTTCGGGATGGAGCTTCTATTTTATCCAACCTTTTCTCCATTAATCTTCCCACACAACTGCTGTCACCATTAGGCTGCCAAAGGAAAATTCTTCTGATCCTTTCAGTTTGGCAGCTCCACAGGTGGCACTTACCTGACTCTGTTTCCAGCCAATCCCTCTTCCCTGGATTCCTATGGATGCTCCCTGTGCCTAAAGTAACAGGGATATCAGTGGGACAGGCCTTTACCTGTGGCCTCCAATCCTGGAAATCCACAGCAAGGAGGTAAAAAGTCCCAAATTCTCCTGCAGCAGCCACTGGTGTGTGGAGAGTTTGCAGCCACCTGTGATCTCCATGCTGGGAATTGTCTGAATGAGCCCATGCTGGAATCACTGGAATCACTGGCAGCATTCCCGCAGAATCTGCAAGGAACTGGAGCAGCTTTGGGGCTGTCAGATTTGATCCTCTGAAGGGATTTTTGACAGAAATTGAAGCTTTTTTTGATGGAGAGGGGGAGGTTTTACTGTGTGCAGAAAGGGGCTGCTTCCCTCAGGAAGGAGCACTGAATTCTCCCGCATTTCTGCAAAGTCTGGAAGTCTCCCAGGCCTTCACAGGGAGCAGGGTCAAGTCAGAGCTGTTTGTGCTTCCAGCCTCATCCCTCAGGGGCTCCAGGGATTTTTCCAATAATTGCATTAATTAATTTCCTCCAAGGTGACCCCTGCACTCGGTCAGAGCCTCCAGAGTGGGAGCAGGGATGAGCCAGGATGGGAATGTGACACAGGGACCTTCCCAAACCTTGGGGGCCCCTCCTGTCCCCAAAGCCCCCTGTGACCTTCCTGCTGTCACCTCTGGAATCATCTCCATCCCTGGCAGTGTCCCAGGCCAGGCTGGATGGGCTTGGAGCACCCTGGGATGGTGGGAGGTGTCCCCAGGCCTGGAACAGAATGGGGTTTAAGGTCTCTCCCAGCCCAAACCATTCCAGGATTCCATTATTCCCCACATGGGGCCAATTATTCCAACCCCTGAAGGGGAATTTTTGCAGCAGCAAATTTCCTTGCAATTCCTGTGCCACAAATCCCAGGAACAAATGCATTTGGGAATGGGAGGTTTCAGTGGCAGCTCCGGGGGCTCACCCTTCCCTTTTATCCTTTGGGATTTGAAACCTCATTTTCCCACTTCCCTCCTGCTGCCATAAAACCCAGGGATGTGGCAGTCTCTTGGATTTGAAACACTTCCAGGTTTGAGGAGAAAGGGCTTCTTCCCTTTTTCCCACCTGGCTGCCAGGAGAGCCTTCAAGTTCCTTGGAATGACAAGGAATAAACCTTAACTTGAGGAATTGCTCCCTCAACTTGGTTTGGAAGCCAAACTCCCTTTGAGAGAGAATTTTCCATCCTCTTCAGCATCCAGTGGAGCAGTTTTACTCTGGATTTGCCTAGTCCAGTGAATTTAATGGGAGGGGAAAGGGTTCAGGAAGGGGGGAATTAGCAGGGACTTGTCTCTCCAGGCACAGGACAGGACATGGAATATTCAGCAGGACCTTCCCAGGTGTCCCAGGGTGACCCACGGGCTGCTGTGCTGGGCCCTGTCCCCTGGGAGGCTCCAGCCTCCTCTTTTCCAGGTGCTGTTCCTCTTGGGAATGTGAGGTTTGGGCTCAGGGGAGGTGGAGAGGAGCCTCCAGCCCACTCCAGGTTTATTCCCATGGGCATCCAGAATCTTCCCCCAAGACACGCCAGAAATTCCCTCCCACGTTTCCCACTGTCACATCTCGCTGCATGATCCAGAGGTGATGCCCAGTCCTAAATAAAGGTGTAGGTCCTGTCAGATCCTAAATGAAGGTGCAGGAAATCCCAAAGAAATCTGTAGGGGATGCCTAATCCCAAATAAAACTAGGTGATGTCTAATCCTAAAGGAAGGTGATGCCAAATCCTTCATAGAGGTGTAGGAGGTGCCAAATCCCATATTGATCAGCTCCTGTCCACATCTCAGGACCAAAGCCCTGAATGAGCCAGGTTTGAACAGCAAAATGAGCTCAGGAAGTTTTTCCTTTCCAAGATTCCTTTTTAATTAAAGCAGAACATGTCCAGTGGTACCACACGTGGAGCAGGGAAAGCCTTGGAGTGTGGCTGAAGTCCCAAGCGAAGCAGGAGAGCATTGCCCCTCTCTGCAGCCCCTCAGCAGCCAAACCAGCAAATTCCATCCCTTTGGGAACTGAAGAAAAAAAGAAAAGGAAAATAAAGGAAAAAGGAAAAGAAACAAGAACAGAGAAGCCCCAAGGCTCTAAAGTTCCAAGGTTCAGGGAAAAAGTTGGAATAACCTGTGTGTCTGAGAGCCAGAAAACAGATAATACTCAATATTCAATACTCAAATCTTCTTTGTCCTCCTGAAGATGGATTCATTTCCCAGCATCTGGATGTGTCCCATGGATCCCCCCTTCCCTGCACATTCAGGGCTCCTTTTCCCCCTCGGCCTGCCTGCATCCAGGATAATTCCAGCAGGGCCAGGGAAAGGGAGAAGTGCCCCAAAAGCTCAGGAACTGGGCACCAAACACCTCACCTGGCTGTGCCCCTTCACTGTCACATGGGATGGAGAGACAGGACACAGGGAATGGCTTCCCACTGCCAGAGGGCAGAGATGGAATTCCCAGAGCAGCTGTGGCTGCCCCTGGGTCTCTGGCAGTGTCCAAGGCCAGGTTGGACATTGGGGCTTGGAGCACCCTAGGACAGTGGAAGCTGTCCCTGCCCATGGCAGGGGTGACACTGGGTAGGATTTAAGATCCCTGCCAACTGAAACCATTCCATGATTTTTTTTAACCCCTGGACAGAGTTTTGGAGACCCCCAGGGATGGGGGAGGCTCCTGATCATCCCTGGGGCCACCAAAATCCACCATGAGCATTGGAGCAGGAGCCAGGCTGGGCCCAATTCCAGGGAATTGACAGGTCCAGGATGACAGGTCCATTCCTGATGGCAGCAAAAGAATTTGATAGGAAGAGGCCACAAGAACTTTGCTGTTTAATTTGCTCTGAAGAATTCCTGTTGAAATCCATTCTTCCCAAATCCAGAGGTGTTTTCATTTGTTGCATTTCCTCCTCTCATTTCTTTGGCAATGAAATGGAAAACACGGGGAAAAAAGCAGATAATTGGGAGGATGCCAGCTGTGAGTTTAAAATAGATCCAAATCCTTCCTCTTCTCTACCTGCAGAAGAAAAAGAAGGAGATATTTAAATATCTATCTCCATAAACACATTTATTTATGGATTAGCCTTTTATTCCTTTAAGGAAGGCCAGGAAAAATGGTTATAATGGCTCTGCCAGGAAATGCCAGTTAAAGCAGATCCCGCTAATTAAAGGCCATGCAACAGCCCTGTCATGGGTGGCCTTAAATCCATAGCTGATTCCCAGACTGAACCCCTGGATCAGCCATGTCCCCTCCAAAAACCAGGCCAGAGGAGGGCTGAAGATGTGCAGGGCTGGGGGACCCCCATGGGCAGGGTCTGCAGCCCAGCCAAGATCTGGCTCCTGAAATCTTCCCAATCTTCCTTCTGTGCAACCCTGGAAAACCCCACTTTGTTTGCCTTCCCACACTGTGACTCCAGTGTAATTCCCAAAGGAGCAGCAACATCTCAGCTCACTTGGGCATTTGTTTGATCTCTTACAGGTTTTTTCCTTTAAACACACACAAGGCCCTGGAAATGAGATATACAAAGTTTCTCTGTTTATTTTTTCTTGGAGCACTGTTGTGAAAACCAAACGTTTTTACTCCTTTGGTGCTGCTGGGGTGAAGCAGCAGATCCAGAAATCCTGGCATTATTTATGTGCTCCAAATATTTTGGTATGGATGGAGCGTTTCACCTCCCTGCATTCAAAACAAACAGCCCCAAACCACTGCAGCCCCAAAAATTCCCTCAATTCCTTGGGAGAGTTTCCCAGCTGGAAAGCCCAAGTATTTATTTAGTTTATTTGCATGGAAAATAAAACAAACCCAAGGAAAACAAGGACACCCCCCTTTCGATGTTTCTGGGGGTTCCCCAAGGCTCTGCTGCCCTGGGGTCACTCTGGGTGGGGTTGTCACATTCTCTGGGATCTGAGGCAGCAGGGCTGGAATTAGGGCCGAGTGGTGGCTTCCATGGAAACCCCAATTTCCAAGTGTTCTGTGCCTTTCTGGTTGCACTGTGGCTTCAGCAGGAATTGTTTCTGCAGGGCTTGGGCAGAGCAGGGAATTTTTCTGGAAGGTTTGGGGGTTGCAGAGCACTTTAAGGCTCATTTTACCCTGACATCCTGGGCTGTGGGGTCACACCTGTCCCCAGGGGCAGTGGGGTCACACCCATCCCCAGGGGATTTGGGGTCACACCCATCCCCAGCAGCTCCTTGTGTCCCAAAGGCCAGCTCAGCCCAGGCAGGGCTCTGCAGGACGGGCACATACAGCTGTGCCCAGCTGTGCCCAGCAGTGCCAGGCTCTGCTCCTGCCCCTGAAGATGTTTCTGTGCTGGAAAAGGGATCTCATTCCCAGCCCCAGGCAACCTGAGCCCCCTGCCTGGGAACAAGGGGCCTTTCAGTGTCTGCCCCTTGTTCTCCTTCCCTTGAGCTCCTGAGAGCAAAAAATCCCCTCCTTTGTATTCCAGGAGCTCTGAGAGCACAAAATCCAACGTAGGAAGGTTGATCAGGGAATCCTGGAATGGTTGGGGTTGGGAGGGACATTGAAGCCCATCCAGGTGCAACTCCTGGGACACCTCCCACTATCCCAGGGCACTCCAAGCTCCATCCAGCCTGGCCTTGGACACTGCCAGGGATCCAGGGGCAGCCACAGCTGCTCTGGGAATTCTATTTCAGGGTCTCCCCACCCAGTTCCACCCCAGGGAGGAATTGTTTCCCAAAATCCAATCCCCGTCCTGCCCCATTTGATCCCATCCCTCTAATTCCTCCCTCTGGTTTTGGTCCCTAAAAGCTCAGCAGAGCAGACAATGTCCCAGAGCTGCTCCATGTCTGGGGCCAATCCCAGTGGATAAAACCAGGGATAAATCTGCTGCCCACTCAGCCAGCAGGAATCGCTTGGGGGAGCAATGGAATAAATCCCATCAATCCCCAGAGACATTCCAATGGACACAGGTGAGGAGTGTGGCCAGGGAAGGAGGTTCCAGTCACCCTGTGAGTCTGGAGAGAGGAGTTTGGAGTTGGATCCTCCCTCCTTTCGCTCCCTTCCAGGATGAAGACTAACACTTAATACTAACACTATCCAGCAGAACCAAGTTTCACCATTTCCTTTCCAGGGGGTTTCAAGCTTTTCTTTAATCCTTTTTGTCTTCACCTGAGTCGATGTTTGAGGTGAAAAATGAGGTTTCAAAAGAAGCCAAAGCTTTTGGTTGGAACAACTTCTGAATATTGTCTTCTTGTCCCCTTTCAAGGGCACACAGGGGATGTTTTGGGGAGGGAATGGTGGAATTCCCCCACAATAATTCACTGAATCTGTCAAGTATTCCAAACTACAGAATCCCAAATCCATTCCTCTCCAGAAGGAAGAAACTCACCCAGCCCAATTTTCAAGTGACTTGTTGGTTAATTAGCAATATTTATTGATCAGCTCTATTATTTCTGATTGGACTTAATTAGGTTCAATTAGCTTTTAAGCTGCTCTGGCTGCCTGAGGAATTACCAAGGCTCAGATGCAGGGAATGAGCTGCTTTCCCAAATAACTGAAAATACGGAGAGAATTTCCAAAGGCTGGGGAGATGTCCCATCAGGTGATGCCTTGGGATTTCATTGTCAGGTTTGGTTTGGCTTTGGAATATTCTCGTGGGGAACTTTTTAGATTCCAGCTCCAGTTGGCCTTGGCCATCCCACCGCGCTTTGCCATCAGTTGTTGCCAGCTCATTAAGAAAAGTTGTTTCCCTCTAATAAATCAAGGAGATTTGAGTGGATCATTTGGAATGGATTTAAGGAAAAAGCCTCTTCCCATGCAAACCTGCTGCTCGTTCCTTTACAAGCCCCTTCTGACAGGCTGCCCCCCCACCCCGAAAAAAAAAAAAAAAAAAAAAAAAAAAAAAAGAAAACAACAGCGAGACAAANAAGAGTGACAAGCCGTTTGGAGAAGACAAAGAGCTCAAGGTGAGGCCACAGTGCAAGGCTGGGCTGGGCTTTCCCCGCCAGGAACCCGGCCCGGCTGTGCTGGGGTCGGGATGGGCTTGGAGAGAGAAGGAATTCGGGAGGATGATCGTGCTTGGGCACCTTTTATTTCCTTGGATTTGTGGCCATAAGTCATGGATAAAACAACCCCAGCCCGCCCGGTGGGGAAGCACTTGGGATGTTGATTATCCTGAGAGGGAGCCAAGGGGAAAAACTCCCACTGCTTTCAACAGGCGGCAGGGAAAACGAGCTGGGATCCGCTGGGAAAAGGGCAGGAGAGGCTCCCTGGGTCCCGCCGGAATGGGTACGGGAACTGCTGGCCTCTGCCCACTCGGTTGGGAAAGGTCGCGGCCGGTGCTGGCAGTTGGGAAGGATTTGCTACTTACGAGCAGTGCTAAAAATTGGGAAAATGCTCCTGAGCGTGGACACGAGCTCTGGAAAAACCACCCGAGTTATCTGAGGGCACCGAGCTGAGCCCACGCAATGTTTGTGCTGCTGCCCCCGGCCCTGCAGGGCACCAGCCCAGCCTCTCCATCCCATTTCCCGCCGCGTTCCCAGGACAAGCGGTGGGATTTTGGGCTGGCTGCCCCCCGAGCCGGGGCTGCTGCACGTTCGCAGCTTTGCCACAATAAAACAGCAACTCTCCGGGAGAGGCTGGAGAGAACCAGGCTGTAACGACTCCATCTATTGGGTAAAAATGTACGGCTCCAAATGCACAGGGAAAATTAATTCCGAGGGGGAAAAAAAATATCAGAGGGGATTCGGAGCAGTTACCGGCACTTACAGCTTAATTGGACACAATTAGAGGAACGTTTCTCGGTGCCGTTTGAGAGCAAAATGAAGGTAACGGCAGCAGCTTCCAGAGATACGAGCTCAGCAATCCCGAGGAGACGCCAATCCACATCCCGGGCTATTCCCGTCGCACAGGGTGTTAAGGGAAAAGGGCTTTTTCGGTGTCCGATGCAGGGCAGGAGCAGCGTCTGACCCCAAAGGGCTCCGCAGGCTCGGGGTGAGGGGCAGAGGGGAACGAGGGGCGGGGGCGATGCTTCCCTGAACGCGTTTCTCCCTTCCCCGCTCGCTCCATGGGAGCGGAGGCGCGGGGAGCGGCTTGGCCACGGCGAGCAGAGAGCCCCGAGCCCCCTCCCCAGAAAGCAGCGGCCGCACGGAGCTCGCTGCGAGCCTCGCCTGCCTTTCCCCAGGCTTTGCTTGATATTATGTTCCCCCCCGGGGCTGCTGAAAGGCAGAAAAACAAACTCCTGCCGGAGGAGGGAGGAGGCAGCAGGGG
>VWZU01007433.1:92398-122897 GCA_013397095.1 Sterrhoptilus dennistouni
GGCACCGCTGCCTGATGGTCGGTTTAAGGGACTCCTGGTTCGTGTCGGTCCCGATCCGTGTCCCGCTCCCCGCTACGGTCCCGGCCCCGCCGCCGCTCGCTGCGCGTTTTCCCACGGTGCCCGGAGCGCTCCGGGGTCGCGGCGGGTCCCGGTGTGTCCGGCGGGTCCCGGTGTGTCCGGCGGATCTCGCACGTCCCCCGGGTCGCTGCCCACCGAGCGCTTTCCCTCTCGCTGGTTTCTCCGCCGGCCCGGAGTGATGCTCTCTGATCTAGGGGTGCCTCTGTGGCGTGTGAGGGGCTGGCTGTTGCCTTGGGTTTTAATCAGAAATAATTAAATTAACGTTGCACCCTCCCGGCCGCTGCCATCCCACGTTCCGTGTTGCTCCCAGCGTGGTCGCGCTCAGATTTTCCCTTGTCCCAGCCGAGGTCCCCCAGGTGCGCCGAGGCTGCCCCGCGGTCCGGCCCAGCCCTGCCCATCCCGCCGGGCTTTGCTCTGTCCGGGCTCCGTCGGCTCCCCGAGCAATCCCGGGAGTCCCCGGAGCTGCTCCTTTGGGGCCGTGCGGGTTGGGCACCCTGGGGTGCTTTGGGCTGCGGAGCTTCGCTGATCGGAGCGGATCCAAAAGGTGTTTGAGCCCTGATGAACCAGAGTGGTTTGGGATCAACCCTAAATCTCAGGGCAGGGCTTTACAAACCACTGGGAGTGGGATCCCTGCTTGGGAAAATCCCGGTGGGACTGTTGGGAGCTCGGATGTGTTGAGAGGAGACTTGGGTGAGAGCTGGAACCTGACCCACGAGAAGGACCCGGCGGCGCTTCCCTGGGAGCAGCGGGATGTTGGTGGTGCTGGAATATTCTGCTCCTCTGATCTCTGCAGATAGCGCCAGGGGTGGCTGTGACTGAACATCCCTGCAAAGAGCGGGGCTGGGGTCTGTGGAGACACATCAAACTCTGGGTGAGAGCTGCGTGCGCCGAGAGGAGCTGAATTCCCGGCTCTGCCTGGGATGCAGCCTGGAAATCAGACGGAATTGTCCCTTTGGGCTTGTCACGTCAGGCGCTAAACTGTGCAGGGGAGGAGGGAGGGACTCCCTGCGGGATGGAGGAGCTGCCCAGGCTGTGCAGGCAGCAGCTGCTGCTGCAAACGGGAGCAGGAGTGGCACAGCTGGAGGGAAAATGACAAATAAAAGGCGATATTGGGGCAGGCCCTTTCCAGCAGGACCATCCGGTGCCTTGGCATGAGGAAATTCGGGAATGACAGCAGGAGCAGGCAGTGGGTGGTGGGGAAAAGCTGCCTCCCCTTCCCAGATGCCAGGGTAGGACCTGATGGTGTTTGGCTGGTGCCAGGAGCGGCTGATTTCAGCTTTTGCCGAGCTCTGGCCTCCCCCGAGGTGCGGCAAACCCAGCAGAGGTTCCCGTTGTCCCGGCAGGAATAAACCCTGGAGCTGCTGTGGCTGCACACGGCCCAGCCTGCTCTGGGAGTGCTGCACGAGTTACTCCAGTGTGGAATTGGGCATTCCCGGCTCTGCAGCTGCTGCTGGGGCCAGCACGGTGGGCTGAGGAGCAGGATCTCCTCCAGCCATCCTGGAAAGGTCCCAGAAGCTGCTTCCCGAGGCTGGGAGGGAGGGAGTCGGGGGCTCTGATCCCTGGGGTTCTCCCTGGGATCACAGCACTGAGGGGATTGCTGAGCTGAGGAAATAGGGAAAATATCCTTCCCATCCCAGAGGGTCTGTGGTTGCAGGGTGGAGGGAGAGGGGAATCCTGTGCCAGGAACCAGCTGGAGCTGCTTTCCCTGCCCCGAGCTCTGCCTGTGGCAGGTGAGGGGGTCAGTGCCACCTCCCTGTGTCCCTGCACATCCCTGCTGTCTGAAGGAACGGGGGAGTGACCTCTGTCTTGTCCTTGAGGGGAGGCTGAGGAGCTTCTTCAACCCTGGTGAAGAGAGGAGGTCCCTGGGGAGGTGCTGGGAACAACTTCCTGGGCATCTAGAGCGTCTCAAGTTGGGGTTTTCTGTGGGGCAGCCCCTGGGGTCTGGGGCTTGGGGCTTCTGCTTCTCCTCCTGAACTGGGAGGGAGAACCCCCAGGAGAGGCAGGAAAATCCTGTGTTTTGAGCTGGGCACAGATCCGAGGCAGGATGTGTGAAAAGATAAATGCAAATGGAATAAATGGAGGTGTAAAGAGAGTTGTGCAGGTTTTAGACCTGCTTAGGTTCTCCAAGAGCATTTTCTGTGCCAAAAGACCAGGGGGAGGTGAGTCTTTCCTGGGTAAAACCCCCGAAAGCCCAAAGCAGAGGTGATTTGGAACAAACATGTCCTGGCTGAGATGTGGAGCAGAGCAAAGGGGCTGAGGGAGGGAGCTGTTCTCCTGTGAGTCCTTCCAGCTCTGTCCTGGAGCTCCTCCAAGAGATTACCACTCCTTCCGGCCCATATCCCACAGGAGATTCCCTCTCCTTCCAGCTCCTCTCCTCCAGACTGTGGGGGCACAGGGGGAATTGGGTTTTGTGGGTTACATGGAAAAGAAAAAGTACACTGGAGAAGGAGCTCAGCAATCCCAACAGTTTGCAAAGTGTTGCTTTTATTCCTTAATAAATGGAAATCACAGAATCACAGAATTGTGGGAAATGGAAATGTGGGATTGCACTGATCTGGGCCTCGGGGCTGCAGGCTGGGATGACCCCACTGGATTTATTCCACTCAGGAGGGCTCAGGTCTGGATTATTTTCTAGCCTGCTCCAGGAGGGGTTTCTTGTGCCTGTCCATGTTTTCCAGAAGGATGAGAATTTGTTAATGGATCAGATGGAGTCTCCTGTCCTCAGTCAATGTGTGGCTTTACTTATTTTAGGCTGGACCTAAAGCTGGGCTGTTGGGATGGTTATCCAAGAATCCTGCAATGGTTTGGGTTGGGAGGGACCTTAAAGCCCAGTTCCATGGGCAGGGACACCTTCCACTGCCCCAGGGTGTTCCAAGCCCCGTCCAGCCCAGCCTTGGACACTTCCAGGGATGGGGTAAAACCATCCATAAATGCTTGGAGCTGGATAAATCCAGCCTTCCTAAACGCCTACATGCTGTTTCCAAGGGAAGGAGCCATCCAGCAGCTCCTGTCCCTCAAAACTTCTCCCAAATTTCAAATCCAAGTGCCAGACTGGGCATTTCAGTGAGTAAATCTGCTCTCCCTGGAATGGCCCTGTCTGTGAAGAACTGAGACTCAGAATTAAGTGGATGTTGCTCTGCTCTGCATTTCCTGGACTTGGGGTTGATTTATTCCTCTGAGCTCTTTGCCTCTGGAATATTTATCTTGATTGCCCTGTCTTGTGCTCATTGATTTCTTCCTACCTATGATTTTCATCCTGAGAAATTCATGAGTGGATCCAACCACAGATCCTGGGTCTCTTCCTGGGCTGGGGTTTAGGGTTAATGATCTCCCAAATCAATTTAGTAACTTCCCAAATCAAATTGTCACCTGTGGCTCTGCCTGAGGAACTGAGGGGACACAAGGGTCATGCTGGGAGGTCCCCATCCTTGGTGAAATCCTTAGTTTTTTGGGGTGTTCCAAAGGCTCTGCAGTCAGTACTCACCCGTGGTTTAATTTGCTCAGTTATTTTTTGTTAAACCATTGAATTTCTCCCCAGAGCAGGGACTTTATGGGGTAGCAGCTGCACAGACACCTCAGTGCTGCTTTTTAAAAATATTTCTGAGTATTTGCCTGAACATCTGATGACGTATCCCTCAGGTAGGGGCTGTAGTTGTGCTGTTTCCTCAGCAGAGAATCTCCTGTGTCCAGGGTGAAGCTCAGTCTTATCCCAATAAATGGATGGGTTTCAGCCTTGGGTTTGGTGTGAGGGCAGACAGGAATTCTGTGTCACCAGCTTGGAAAGCCCAAAGCTTGGAACAGCTGCAAGCACCTTAATTACCACAACCACAATTAATTGCAAGGGAATTTCGGGATGTGGGGTTGTTTATTTGGGGATTTTCCTCACTCACCCACAAACTGTTTTACCCAATTCTATTTTCCACCTTTATTCTCCCATGTTTTTATTTTAATTCTTTATTTTCAGCTTCACTTCCACACAAAGCTCTGGCTTGGGGGTGGTGTTGCCTTTGGAAGGGGCGTGGGTGGTGTTTGATGGTGCTGATGTGGAGCTGGAGCCTTGAACGTGCTCCCAAATTGTCCCAGTGCCACTTCAGGGAACTGCCTGGAGCTGGTTGGATTCAGCCTGGGGTCACTGTGGAGCCAAGGCTGTGTTCTCCCATCATGAGGGAACCCTGCTGATTTTGGGTTCCTGCTGGCAGAATCCAAGGAGGAATCAGGGCTGGGCTGTGCCAAGTGCTGCCCCAAGCAATGCTGGCTCTGAGGGTTGGGCTGAAGGGTTTGGGGTGATTTCTGTGGGTTTGGGGTCAGTTTGGCCCCTGCACTGAGGGTGGAAATTCCTGATATCCTACAGAATTTGATGTTGAGGGGATTTGGACTTTGCTTGGGCTGGGGAATGAAAACAGGGATGAGTTTGGCACTGAACTGATGGGTCCTGAGAGGGCACAGGAGGGGCCAGGAGCTGTAGGAGAAGAAGGACGAAGGCTAAGGATTGCAGAGCTGCCCTTCCCTGCCGGAGCTGCTTGGCTCCAGAGAGCTGCAGGGATCCCAGAGAAATCCATGGAGCAAGGAAAGGTGGGCAGCAGCAGGGCCTGGGCTTCTGGGTGCTTCTCTCCACCCAGTGCCACCCACTGCCATGGCAGGGACACCTCCTGCTGTCCTGGGCTGCTCCCAGCCCCATCCAGCCCTGAACATTCCAGGGATCCAGGGGCAGCCACAGCTGCTCTGGGCACCCTGTGTGAGGGGCCTGCCCACCATCACAGGGAACAATTCCTGCCCAGTCTCCCATCCAGCCCTGCCTTGGGCAGTGGGAAGCCATTCCCTGTGTCCTGTCCCTCCATCCCTTGTCCCCAGTCCCTCTCCAGACCTTCTGGAGCGCGTTTAGACACTGGAAGGGGCTCTGAGCTCTCCCTGGAGCTTCTCCTCTCCAGGTGAGCACCCCCAGCTCTCCCAGCCTGGCTCCAGCCCTGCAGTGGCTCCATGGCCTCCTCTGGACCTGCTCCAGCAGCTCCGTGTCCTGGGAAGACTCAGTGACTTTCTGGGAAGCTCCCTCCAGGTTTGGCCAGGAATGTCCCCAGAGCAGGAGAAGACCCTGGCCTGGAGCAGGACAGATGTGCTGGGGATGTGTGGCTGTGCAGGGAGCCAGGATTGCAAATCCCACAGAATTTGGGAAGAGCAGGGCCGGACTGGGCTCCTGTGCAGATCCAGGTGCAGATCTGGGTTGAGGATGGATCCAGCTGTTGGAATTCTGCACCCCTGGTGGTTTTACCAAGGTCTGGGCAAGATTCTGGGGTGAGAACTCTCCTGGACTCACAGACTGTCCTGAGATGGAAGGGATCCACAGGGATCCGTGAATCCAACTCCTTGCTTCACCTTGAGTGTAGGAACATTGATTTCTGGCAGGTCAGGAAGAACATCACTTCTGTGGGGAAAGGATTCAGCTGAGTTTGGCCACTTCCTGCAGGAGCTGCTCCCAGTTTTGGCCTGGGTTGGAGCACAGACCAAACCCCTTCCCCTGAGCAGGGATTTTTGTGGAGAGGAGGCATGGGAGTGTTTAGGAATTGAGGGATGGGAGTGTTTGGGAGAGGAGGGATGAGAATGTTTGTAAGAGGAGGGATGGGTGTTTTTTGGTAGAGGAGGGCTGAGAATGTTTGGGAATTGAGGGATGGGATTTTTGGGAGAGGAGCATCCAGCTGTAGGAAGAGGAGGGATTTTTAGCAGGACTTTCCTGTGCATTTCTTCTTGCCTGCTGTTTTTTCCTTTTCCATTTATTCCATCCATCCAGAAATCCATCCAGAAAGGGGATTCCAGGTGCTAAAGGTGCAATCATCACCACGGGTTTGTTTGAGTGGTGGAATAGATTCCCAATAATTGCTGCCCACCCTGAGCAGAATTAATGTAATTAAAGACACAGTCACAGTCCCCGCCCACCCCGAGATGCTGCCAGGGCTTAATTAATGTTTGCAAATTGCTCCAGCATCTGCCTGGGGTCACCCCCCAAGAGTACACATGGAATGGAGATGCCTGGGACACTGGTGTGGGGAAGAGAAGGAAATCGAGGGATGCAGGGTGGGGATCTGTGGGCTCCCAGTGCCCCTGGATTTGTTCCCTTGGGAACCTGAGGCTGCTGAGTTTGCCTTTCCCACTGCTCCAGCTCAGGGTAGTTCCATTTATCCTGAAATCCCTGGAGCTTGTTTCCCCTGGGAGCATTGACAGTGCTCAAGCAGTCCAGGCTGGCTCCAGAATCAGTCACTTTTCCCACTGGGATGGCTGAAATTGGAGCTTTTTTCCTTCTGGCCGTGTTTTTCCCATTCTGTTATTTATCCTGAATTCCCTGGGCCATTGGAGTCTATTCCCACTGGGAGCCACTGTTCCCGTGGTGCCAGGAGGGCCTTGCAGCATCCCAGGCAGCTGCCTCTGGAATCCGTCACTTCTCCCAGCAGGGTGGATAAAACTGAAACTGGGATGAGCTTTTTTCTCATGTGTTCACATTTCCCATCCCAGCTGCAGATTTTCCATGAGCTGGGATGGAGGGAAACTGCTGGATTATTGTCTGGAGCTGCAGCTCTCCATCCTGGGGGATGGACAGGGATTCCTCTGGATTATTAATCACTGCAAAGGGCTCGGCCTGCCTGGGGAGCTGCTGCTTGTCCAGACATTCTGCAGCTGGATGGCATCCAAGGGCTCATTTCCCATTCCTTGTCCATGCAGGACCCCAGCTGGAACTGGCCTGGGTGCAGGGATGGGGGAATGTCCTCTGGCATGCAGGGATGCCCTTTGGGATGCAGGGATATCCTTTGGGATGCCCTTTGGAATGCAGGGATGCCCTTTGGAATGCAGGGATGCCCTTTGGGATTAAGGGATATCTTTTGAGATGCCCTTTGGGATGGGGCTCCCTTCTGTGCTGTTGTAGGGATTCCTGTGGGGCCAGGAACTGGTTGGGAAAGCCCTGCCTAAATCACAGACTTTAAAAATGAAACCTCAGCTCCCAAGGTGGGAATTGTACCCCCAAAACCTGCCCAGCCCAGCCCAGGTGTGGTCAGGGCAACCAGCAGGGCTGGTTGGTGTTGGAATTCCCGTTTTTCCTGCATTCCTGCTCACCTTTTCTGGCCCTTTTCAGCAGTTCCACCTTTCTCTGATTCCCTTTTCCCAGCCCCTCTTTCTGGGAAGTCACCCATCCATCCCGATGTGCTTTGGAATGAGGGCTCTGCGCTTTTGCCCTGCTGAAACCAGGGAGTCCCGCTACTCCAGCCCTGGGGTCACACAGCTCATTCACTTCCCTCTCCAGAGCTTCTGGGAGTTCTAATTCTTTTTTTCCCCCTTTTTCCTCTGTAATTTCAAGCAGTGGAAGCAGGAATTTTTCATTTTTCATGGATTGCTCCACTCTTCTCTTCCCAATTCTATCATTTCTTCCTGGAATAAAAAAATTCTAGGCAAACTTCCTCCCCCAAACCCCTGGAGCTTGAAATTTTTTCAATAATAAAGTTGGAATGTAAATTAGGAACTGGGGCTGTTCCCAATCCTAAGAGCACACTGCTGCCATCCCAATTTTCCTCTGCTTTATTAAATCAGGAGGAATGGCCTATTATAATCCAATTAACTGTGATTCCCAGGCAGGAATTCCTGGCTCCAGGGTGGGGGAAAAGTTGGATAAAATGATTGTAAAAGGCTCAGGATTGGATGTTTGGGATTTTTTCCTTTTTCCCTTTAAAAACCCTTCAGCAGCTGGAACCAGAGGAAGCCATGGGGGGAATTTGCTCCTGGTTTTGCAATAAATTTATGGAATGATCCAAAGTGGCTCCTTGTGGGCACAGAGATCCTGCTGGGCTCCCAGCACATGTTCCTGACAGGAATAATCCCATCTTCCTCCTGGAGTTCACAGCTCAGTGCTCCCAGCACTCGGGTGGAAGGGAGGGACAGAAGGACCCACAATTTGTCAATGGAATTCTGTTTCTGCAGCTCCAAACAAACGTGGCACAGCTTGGAGGGACCTGGGAGGGGTTTGCAGGCAGGTGGAGAAATGGGATCATGGAGTGGTTTGGGTTGGAAAGGACCTTAAAGGACCCTAAAGCTCGCCCAATGCCACCCCTGTGCCACGGGCAGGGACACCTTTCACTGTCCCAGGGAGCTCCAACCCCATCCAGCCTGGCCTTGGGCACTTCAGGGATCCAGGGACAGTCACAACTGCTCTGGGCACCCTGTGCCAGGGCCTCCCCACCCTCCCCGTCTCTCTCAGACCTTCTTGCTTAGCTACATTTTTTAGCAATTCCCAAATACCTCCAAACGTGGAAAATGGGCTGTGCAGCAGGAAAACGTCCTGGCAGATTCCCTGGAGTATACCAACACAACATTCCCACAGTGGATGTGGCTTTATAAGAAATGTTCTGGAATAGCAATGGATTCTCTGAGGGGGGAGATGATCTTCCCCCTCTGGTTCCTTCATCCCATGCCTGGGATAACGGATGAGAAGGCAGCATTCCAGTTCAGCTTTCCAGCTCGTTCCCTGCTCCAGCAGCATCTCCTGCTCTCCAAACTCAGCTGAATGCTGCAATTTCTTCCTTCAGGGAGAGTTGGAGCAGAAGGCGCTGCCCTGCCCGAGTCATTCCCTGGGAAACAATCCTGAAAATCCTGACTGAAGGTGGCAGATCCCAGCACTGTTCCCACAATCCCAGCTTCCCACACTATCCTAAACACTGGGGTATCAGAGCCATCAGTGCCTGTGCTCCTGGTGATGCCTTCAGCCACATCTTCCCCCTCTGGAAGCCTCCTCCAGGTGCTGGGTTGTTTGTGGCACCCGGGGCTCCAGCTGGCTCCTGCTCCCGGTGTTTTATCAACACTCACCAGCACATTGCAGTAAGGATGCAGCCAGGGATCCTCCCAAGCTCCCTGTTTTCCCCTGGAAAGTTCACTTTCCTTTTAGGCTCACAAACTTTGTCCCCTTTTCTTTATCCCTGCCTTGAACAAAGCTTTCATTCAACTCAGCTCGGAGTTCTCCCTGGGCGTCGGAGTCATCCGTCATCCCTGCCTGCTCCCTGTGCCCTCTCGGCTGGATTTGGGGACACAGCTGTCCCTGAGGGGGTGGCCCCAGTGCCCAGGGGAGCTGCGGTTGCAGGAGCTGTGTCAGGGTCGTGCTCCCTGCTCTCTCCTCAGACATTCCAGTCCAATTCCCAGGCAGTGAAACGGGACCTTCCTGACACTGCTGTTCTGACCCTGCAGCGCAGAGGCTTCCCCTGCCTTGTGCCATGGCAGTGAGGGCAGGGCTGGGCCCATGGGTGCTGCTGCCTGGGATGGCTTTTCCCTGGGCTGGGATTCCCAGCTGCTCCCAGCTCCAGCTGTGCCCCTTGGGATTGCTGTAGGTCTCTTCCACCTGAAATTCCTTTTCCCAGAATCTCCTCTGCCTTGGCTTTTTCCAAGCACTGGACACTTCCCATCCCTTTCCTGCTCATGCCCATTAATTTGGCTTTGTCTTTTCTTGGGCCAAATTCGTTATGTTAAAATAATTCCAGTGGCCCCAAGGCCCTTGGTAGGGGAGCCATTGCAGGCAGGTGGGAATAAATCAGGGAGATTACTGAATTCCTCAGTGTCCTGTGACAGCTGCTCGGACAGGCTCCATCTCAGCTCCTGGCCTTGCCCTGTTCTGGGGGGTTTTGGCTGTGGGATGAGCAGGGGATTTGGAACCCTCGTGTTTCTGTACTCACATCGATATTCTGCTTTTCCAGGGATCTTTCCCTCATGGAGTCAGTGTTCAGCTTTAGCTTGGCACGAGAGGGAATTTCTGCAGAATTCTGCAGAATTTGATCCCCCACAAATGAAACCATCATTAGCAGTCAGTTGGTGATAGGGGAAAATTCCAGGTCCTTTTTCCTACCCCATCTCCCCTTCCCAAGGCTGGGGAGGTTTTATTTGGAATGACTCCTGGATTTGGGATCTGTCACATCCTGTGAAGGATAATCCAGTGTGGGAAGTACATGCCTCGGCATCACTGGCAGCTTTTTGGGTTTTCCACAGGCTGGGACTTACTGTGGGATCAGCTCCATGTGGAATTACCTGCACTCCTCAGGAGAGGGGGATGCGACACTGAGGGGTTCAGCAGCCCCAAATTGTGGGAGTCGGCTGAAGTCTGATAAAACCCCGTAATTTTAAGATGGTTGAAATTGTTTCTTAGCTGTTTGTGTTTTGCCTCTGGCCTGGGTTCTGCTTCAGATGAAATTTCCAAGCTTTCCTTGATGGTTTTAAGGATTAGGGATTTAGATTAAAAGGAGATTTTTGCACATCCTTAGTGCTGGCTTCAAACATCCAGCTCTGGGGGATCCCAGAGCCCAGGCAGGGAATGAAATTCTGGGATAATCTTGTGATGGCCCCATCTCAAATCCTGGTTCATTTTTGGGCTCTTCTAAACAAGAAGGACCTGGAGGGGCTGGAGTGTGTCCAGGGAAGGGAACGGAGCTGGGAAGAGTCTGGAGCCCCAGGAGGAGCTGAGGGAGGTGGGAAAGGGGCTCAGCCTGGAGAAAAGGAGGCTCAGGGGGAACCTTGTGGCTCTGCACAACTCCCTGACAGGAGGGGACAGCCTGGGGGGTCGGGCTCTGCTCCCAGGGAACAGGGACAGGAGGAGAGGGAACGGCCTCAGGCTGGGCCAGGGGAGGCTCAGGTTGGACAGTAGCAGGAATTTCCCCATGGAAAGGGTGGTCAGGCCTTGGCAGGGGCTGCCCAGGGGAGTTTGGAGTGTCCATCCCTGGAGGTGGCACTCAGAGCTCTGGGCTGGGGACAAGGTGAGGATCAGGCACAGGATGGACTTGGTGATTCTGGAGGGCTTTTCCAACCTCAGAGATCCTGGGATTCTGTGTTGGGAAATGGAGTTAGTAGGGAAGGGAAGCTGTGTGGGTTTGAAGAGCTTGGACACTCCCAGGGATCCGGGGCAGCCACAGCTGCTCTGGGCACCCTGTGCCAGGGCCTGCCCACCATCACAGGGAACAATTCCTGCCCAATCTCCCATCCAGCCCTGCCTTGGGCAGTGGGAAGCCATTCCCTGTGTCCTGTCCCTCCATGCCTTGTCCCCAGTCCCTCTCCAGCTCTCCTGGAGCGCCTTTGGGCCCTGGAAGGGGCTCTGAGCTCTCCCTGGAGCTTCTGCTTTCCAGGTGAGCACCCCTAGCTCTCCCAGCCTGGCTCCAGCCCCTCTGATCCTTTGTTATCCCAGGCACAGGAGCCACTTTCCATGGAAAATCCCCGTTTGTTTTGCTTCCTCTCCACTTTTTGAAGTGATTTTGGTCCTTTGGCCTCTGTTCCCTCCCTGCCTTGGGGAAGGGGAGCTCCAGTGGGGATCAAGAGGACACCAACCTGTCAATGCTGACCCTGGGAGCTCTCCCTGTCCACTCAGGTGATTAATGGGACAGGGGATTAAAGGGGATTTTTGGGATTTCAAAGCCTGGTGCTGATTGGGATGGCAGTGCCGTGGTTGGGTCCTCACATCTCATTTTGCCATCTGAAGGATCAGGGTGTGCTGTCCCCTCCCTGCTGGATGGACTCACCCCGAGAGCTTTGGCTCATCAGGGAACAAGGGCTGAGCCAGAGGGGCTGAGTGCCTCAATCTCTGGTTTCCCAGCAACTAAACAGGAGCAGGGAAAAGCCAGAGGAAGTCCTTGATGTGTGGCAGCCTGTGCGGTTCAGAAGTCCTTGGGAGCCATCAGAGCTCATTAGTGATGGTGACACTTGATTTTCATCCTCCTTTCTCTG
The DNA here is from genome assembly GCA_013397095.1 of Sterrhoptilus dennistouni. NCBI lineage: Eukaryota > Metazoa > Chordata > Aves > Passeriformes > Zosteropidae > Sterrhoptilus > Sterrhoptilus dennistouni. The sequence goes on from VWZU01007433.1 coordinate 104,204, forward strand.
GGCAGGTAAAGGCAATTCCCTTCTGATGGAGACAAATCCCACTGGGGCAGGGCTGGGATCCAGCTCTCGTGGGGCAAACGGGTTATGCCCAGGGCTCTTGGTTAACTCCTGTTTTCTTACATGTTAAATCTAAACAGCAGCAGAGGAATGATGGGAGGAGCAAAGCTGCTGCTGCTGCACCTGGGTGAGGCTGGGCTCCTGCTCTGGGAGAATCAGGGACGAGCTGTGGGGTGGTTTGTGCTCTGCCTCTGGAGTAAATAGTTTGGGATTTTCCATGCATGTCCTTGCTGTAGGAATTGGTGCAGATTTAGTGCTTTCAGGTGCTTTTTTCAGCACTGCAGCAGCAGTGTGGGAAGCCATAAGGGAGGGCCTTGGGCTGTCCTTGCTCTGCAGAGTTGGAGGTGCTGGGGCTGCAGGACCTGGCTCAGAGCAGAGCAAACCCAGCTCAAACCTCACAGAAACAAATCCTGTCAAAGCCAGCCCTGGAGAGACGATCCAGGAACTTGGAAAACCAAATTGCTCAGAGTGTGATGGAGCAGGAGAAGGGTTTTGTGGACTTCAGTGCTGGCTCAGCAGAGCTTGGGAGTCTCTTGGGGTGGAGCAGGGGAAGGGATCCCACAAAGGCCCCAGCCCTGGCTTGGGGTGACCAGGTGGGGATTTGCTGATGGGGTTTTTGTTATCACTGCCTGGATTTGGTGTTGGACCTTGGGATGGAGGAGCCTGGACTTGGCTCCGCCTGTGTGTGAGCCTGGCTCACAGTCCCACTGCCCAGGAACTGGGTGGTGCTTGGCTGGGGTTTGGGTGGGCTTGGATGGGAGTTGGGTGAGGTTTGGGTGGGGTTTGGGTGATGTTTGGGTGGGTTCCTTGGATGGTTTCTGTCTCCTGTCTCTCCCTGGCCCTGGCAGGACTTTGGGACAGGCTGGACCCCCCTGCCTGTGGCAGAGGAAAACAAAGAGCAGGGACTGAGCAAGGGAATTTTCAAACAGAACCAGTAAGGCTGGAAAGATTTCCAAGGTGAAGTCCAACCTTCATCCAGCTCCCAGATTTCTGGGATGGCTTTGCTGGGATAACAGGATAACAGTGAATCCCAGTTCCCCATCAGGGTGACCTTGTCCACATCTGTTTTTCCTCCTCCTGTTCTTCCTTTTCCCTCCGTGCTAGGCTCAGCTCCTGAATCTCCATCTCCCTGTGAGCACAACTGGGAAACTGCTAAAAACCCACCAAGTCCTGGTGGATCTGGAGGAGGGAATGTCCGATCTGTGAGTGAAAAGGGCTTTTATTTATTGCTGGAGGTATTTTTGCTCCAGTTAAATGGGATTAGTGCTGGAGGTTTGGGGCCAGCTGTTCCCTGTGCAGACAGGCAGGAAAACATTCCAGCATTCCACTCCTGCTGCTTTTATCTTGTAATGAGCTTGTCAACAATTAGCAGCTCTTGGAACGGCCATGGAGTGACAACACACAAGCTCAGTGCCCAAAACCTGCATTTATTTTAATGGGAATTGGGTGGAAAAAGGGCTGGAATGTGGGTGGTTGCAGGATTGATGGGCTGGAAGAACCAGTGCTCTGCTTGGGGGGCATTTCCTAAGTGTTCTGTGCCTGAGTTTGGGGTTACAATACACCAATATCCTTTGGGGATTAATGGGGGCATCATTTGGGGATTTATAGGGATATCATTTGGGGGTTTTTAAAAATTTTGAATGTTTCTCACCTGGAATTTTCCCTTCTCATAGGCAGGAGGGGAGTTCACTGAAGATCTTGGGTCTGTGAAGTCTTTTTCCAACCCACACCTGAGGAAACATGGATGACACAGCCAGACCTGGGAGAATGGAATGTGTAGGGAGAATGGGATGTGCAGGAGCAACCGGATGTGCAGGGAATGTCTGCAGGGCTGGCAGAGCTGAGGGTGTTTTTTGGACAAGGGGGTATTTTCTTGTCCTGGCTGTTAATTCAGGGCCTGGATTTTTCCTGCTTCTATCCAGGTGGAAATAAATCTGGGATAGGTTTGAAACCCCTGGACAGATGTGGGAAAGGGAAAGGCTGACCTGGAATCTTGGAGTTTGTGCTGATCTTCAGCCCTGGAGAAGACTTGCAGTGCATTTTTGTTGTTATTTTTTCAAGGCATCAGGCAGAGAGGATTCCTGAGCTTTCCCCCGCAGTTTTCCCCAGGAGCCATTCCAGAGCTGTGGCTCTGCCCTGGGTTTTGTAGTTGGATGATTAAAGCTGAGCTGAAGGTCAGGACTTGGACTGAGAGGAGGCTTTGAGGGATTTGTCTCTCCAAGGTTTGGTTTGGAAGTGTTCAAGCAGATCTGGGAGCTGCTCGTGGTCCTCCCAACCCTTCCCATGGAATTTGCTCTCCTGCCTGAGGCTGGGCGGGGTTGGAACAACATTCTGGAATCATGGAATTGTCAAGGTTGGAAAAGCCCTCTGAGCCCAAGGAATCCAGCCATCCCCAGCCCTGCCAAGGCCTCCCTGACCGTGTCCCCAGGTGCCACATCCCCGGGGCTTTAAATCTCTCCAGGCATGGGGACTGCACCCTTGGATGCTTTCAGGGAAGAAATTTTCCCAGATATCCAAACTGAGCCCTGGATGTGGCTGTTTGCCCTGGCCCAGCCTGAGGCCGTTCCCTCTCCTCCTGTCCCTGTTCCCTGGGAGCAGAGCCCGACCCCCCCGGCTGTCCCCTCCTGTCAGGGAGTTGTGCAGAGCCACAAGGTCCCCTCTGAGCCTCCTTTTCTCCAGGCTCAGCCCCTCTCCCAGCTCGTTTAGCTCCTCCTGGGGCTCCAGACTCTTCCCAGCTCCATTCCCTTCCCTGGAAGGCCCCAAACTGTCCCATTCCTGGGGACACTTCCAGCTCGTTGGAGCAGCTCTGTGTGTGCCCTGCCAGGTGCTGGGGACAGGGACAGACACCTGGGGTTGGGCTGAGCTCATCCAGCTTTCCCTCACTTCCCTCAGCACCCTGAGCACAAATCCTGCTGCCGATTCTTCAAGGTTTGAACCCCCACCTCAGCCACATCCTGAGGAAATTTGGGATGTGGTTCCAGGCTGAGCTGTTCCCCCCAGCAGGAGCCTTTCTAAAAAGAGCTCCTTCCTTAAAAAATCCAAAGGAAGATGGAGCTGGAGATGGGATCATGGCTCTTGCCCAGAGTTTCTGTAGCTCTCTGCTCCTGTTGAGTTTCATCTATCTTCCTTTCCCAAACCCATCCAACTGCAATGCCTGGAACACTCCAAGTCAATTAATCTTTGGGAAGGCGAAAAATTAAAAATCAGTTGAAAAATTTGTCCTGTGGGGATGTCCTGAGGGAAGAATAAATCCAGGATTAAATGAGGCTGAGTTTTGCCAGCTGCTGGAATTTCTCCTCCATGACTATGGCCTTTGGATCTGGCCACTGAGGGGACCTGGGGCCACCAAGGCTCTGCAGGTGCCACTCTGTGGTGTCCAAGGTCTGTGCCATTATCCCTGGCTTTGGCAAGGAATTGCTGCTCCTTCCCTGCCTCCCTGAAGGTTAATGAGCATTAAATGGGGCTGGGCTCATGTTATAATGAGCTCTGCCTGCAGGGGACTTGCTCCAATCCCCAAGGTTTCCTCATGTCCCATCCCCAAAGTCAGGGAAGTGTTTTCCAAGGGCTCCTCTGCAGCTGTGGGCAGGACTGGATGAGGGGGAACATTGTCTGGGTTGTGCTGAATGGAAACTTTGGAATTTTAGCCCCAAATCTGTTTGTCAAGGACAGGCTGAGGCTGGTGGGTTAATTTCCGGTCCCAGAGGGGGTTTTGTTCTGGAATGTGTATCCCTACCCCAAGCAAGGGAGGATTTCTCTGGGAGTGAAGCCTCTTGGCAGGAATTCTTCATTGGCTGCTGCCCCTTCTGTCCCCAGTGACTCCCAGGGACATCCCAGGAAATCCCATCCCTAGGAAGCTGCTCCAGTTTGGGATCATTATTTGCTTTTTCATCCCCTCTCCCATTCCCTTCCTGCAATCCCTGCTGCTGGCACAGAATCCTGGGGTGCTGAGCCTTGGGGGGCTGCTCCCAGCTCCACCCAACTCACTGCTTCCAGTGTGGGGTCTGGGGTGTTCCTGCCTGCTGCTGGGGGATACTGGGATGTGTCCTGCTGGGAATGGAGCAGGGAACGTGAAAAGGTTTGGAAGGGACCCTAAAGCCCATCTATAGCCTGAGGTTTGGGGTCTGCAGGAGACATCCTAAATTGTGGGGTCTGCAGGAACACCCTGAGCTGTGGGGTTACAGGAACACTGAGCTGTGGGGTCACAGGAACACTGAGCTGTGGGGTTACAGGAACACCCTGAGCTGTGGGGTTACAGGAACACCCTGAGCTGTGGGGTTACAGGAACACTGAGCTGTGGGGTTACAGGAACACCCTGATTCCTGAGCAGAGCCATTATTTCCTCCCCCTGACCTCCTCCAGCCCCAGCTCTGCTGTCCAAACCCTGTCTGGGCTCTGGGGGTTTTCTGCTCTGTTTGTGGGATGTGTTTGTGCTGAGCCCCAGATATGATGGGATTTCTTTTCTGTGTATTCCTGGATTGGTGGATGTGGCTGGGAGGTTTTGGGGGTTTGCTGGGGGCTCACCTGGGCAGGAGTTGGTGCTGGGTCTTTGAAAAATACCAATTTTGTTCTTTAACACTGTCTGCCCTCTGTTCTGGGCAGCCTCTCAAGGCATCAGTGCTTTCCCTGCCCTGCATTCCTGACAGGGCCAGGCTGCTCTCCTGGACTGCCAGGGAGGGAGGAGGAAGCCACAGCTCCAGGCTGTGAGAGGGGACAGGGAAGGGACCAAAAAAGCGTCCCTGTGCTGCCCAGTCTCATTTCTTGCTGCCAGGTGCTGTCAGAGCTCGGTGCAGTTTATTAAAATCGCCCAGGCAGGGCTCCTGTGAGTCATACAGTTCCCACCTGGAGCAGCTGCTCCATCCCAGCTCCGGTGCCAGCTCTGCCCCAGCCCTGCCAGGCTCGGGGAGCATCAGGAGGGAGCTCCGGCCTCAGCCTTCCTGACAGGATCATTGGAGCTTTACTCCCTTCCTGTCGGATCCCCCAGGCCTCTGTCCCAGCCGGAGGGGATTTTGTGAGTCCTCCCTCCCTGGGGCTCTGCTCTTCCCCCCCCCGGGGGTGTCCTGGATCTCCAAACTCTTCAGAGATGTGGCAGCCAGGGTTTCTCTGGGAAAGCTGTACTAGCCCTTCCCCACCCTCGGGAATTTTTAATCCAAATTCTTGCTGAATTTCCAAAAAAAACCCCAAAAAACCAACTCATTCCTTTCTTCTTGGGTCACCATCTCCTTGTGTTTTGTCCAAATCATCAGAAAAAAAAAAGTGTGGAATTGGAGAAAAATCTTCTTTGGAGCCTTGGATTTCAAATGAGGGATTGCTGGGATGCTCCCCAGGCTGTGGCCTTGGCTGTGGAGCTGGAGATGAGGCTCTGTAGGGTGAGGAAGGGTTTCCCTTCTGTTTCCCCTCTGTCTCCACATTGCTGATGTGCATTTCCAGGGATGGCACAGGAACAGAGATGGACTGAGGATCCAACAAACTCAGCTCCAGGGTAGGAGAGGGAGCAGTTTCCCTTTACTGGGATTTTCCTTCTAGGGGATCAGGGATATGTTATGGTGGGAGCAGGGATCATCCTGAAGGTCCCTCCCTGTGCCTCTGCTCAAAGGGAGGAGGAAAAACATGGAAAATCCATTGAAAATCCATGGAAAATCCCTGATTTTCAGTGCTGTTTTCAGCCGCAGTGCTGGGGACAGCTCTGGAATGAGGACCTTGGGGATCTCCCTGTCCTGTAGGATGCAGGGGTTTGTGGAATAAGGAGGAAAACTCTTTTCTTCCAGCCAGAGCTCCTGTGATGTATCCCATGGTTTTCTCTCCAGCTGCCCAGGGTAGCAGCAATTCCCAGGGGGAAATTCCCTCACCCAAGGCATTCCCAGCATCTCCTGCCCCTGGGAGACATCTCCTACTGTGCTTTGGTGGAGCTTTGATTCCCCTCTCCTCTCCCAAATCCGTTTTTCTTGACTTCCTCGTGGAAAAATCTGTCACCTTTCTTTCCTCCCCCGCCTATGTCGGGAGCTTTTCCATCATCCTGGATATCCCTGACTCCGGCACTGGGAATATTTCCACGGCCCAGGCTGAGCCTGGGGTATGTCAGCTCAGGGTGAGCTCCCCCTCTATCCCAAAATACGGAATTAATCCCACCTTTGTGGACTTAGTCCTACCTTTGTCCTCCTTGTGGCTGGGGGATGCTCCCAAGATCCAGCCCTGTGCCTGGAATTAACTCTTTTGGAGCTGGATTTCACTGGGCTCAGGTGTGGCTGGAATTACCTGTGTTTGTGCCATGATTCTGTATGGAGCACAAATAAAAATCCATGGAAACTTCACTCTGAAAACTCTGCAGTGCCTGGGCTGGATTAAACATTATCCCTGGATTTTCGGCCAGCTGCTTTTCCTGCTGGAAAAGGCAGTAAAGGATCCAGGAGTGCTTTCCCTGCCCTTCTCCCAGGTGGAGCAGCTCTTAGACAGGCTGGGAATGCTGACATGGAATGTTCTCCTCCTGCCCTCGTGGGTTCCCAGCTCCTGGTTCAGGGCCTGCATTTCCCAGTGGTTTCCCTGGTGTTAAACTGGGATTAAACACAGGGATGGCTCCACACTAGCCTGGGTGAAGGAGGAGCCCAGGGACTCCCTGGAGCAGCCTCATTCCTTGTGGGAATTTTGAAGGGCCTGCTGACAACAACATAATAATTATTATTGTTATTATTATTGTTATTATTATTCCATTTTCACCTCAGATTCTCTCCCCATCCACAGCCAACTCCTTGCTTTATTATGATCCCAATGTTTTCATTCCTGCTGGGAGTGGGAGACATTGTGGGATTGACAGGAGCTCCTTAGAGCCCATTAAAGGCTTTCTCCTCATTCCGTGAAAACTCCTTGTTCCAAGCTGAGTGTGGCCATGGCAGCCCTGTGAGGGAAGGTTCACTCCGAGGTTAATGCGCTTTATTCATTACTTGAAATTCCTGGTGCTTTTTCCAGCTGAGGCACCGAGTTCATCCAGGAAGGAGCTCGGGGAAAAACAAGGGAGCAGCACCTGAAAGCTCCCCTGGATCAGGAGGGAGATGCATATTTTGGGAAAAAATTGGGCAGAAAAAGTGGGATTTTCCCTGAAAATCCTGGTTGTTCATCCCGGAATGGGATGAAGTTCCCTGGGGGAGTTCAGTGCCTGTGCTGAGCCCATCCTGCAGTGTCCTTAACTCCCCCATTCCAGGGGATGTCATGAGCTCTATCACTTCTCATTTTCCTGTTATTCCCAGCTCAGTTTTGGCTTTGGGGATGCTGGAGCTTTTCCTTGTTGTTCCTCTGGTATCATCCAGCCCTGTCCTGAGCCATGATCCCATTTCCTTTCCCTCTGTGCAGCAGGACCTTGGAGCAGCCACAAGTCCTGAGTCCTTCCATCCCATCCAACCTTTTCTTTCAGGGAGGCCAGAGGTGGATTTATTTCCTACAAACTTTCCCTGGGTGTGAGGGTGGTCACTCCCTGGATTCCAGTCCAGGGTGGGATGCAGGGAATGAGCAGCATCCCGAAGACTTCTGGTGTTTGGGAACAACTCTGGGCAGTGCTGAGGGCTGGGCTGTTTTTAGCATCCATTGAGAAGGGATTTGGGATTGGAGCTTTTGTCCACTGGCAGATGGGAATGGGAAGGAGCTGGGCAATCCCAGGATCCGCTGCTCTGGTGGGGACAGAGGGACATACCCAAGGTCCTGGAGGAGTCTGGGGCAGAGGATGAAGATAGATGGGAATTCTGGGGCTTTTAGGCTCCCATTGGACATTTCAGGGGCACGCAGAAGGGTGTTTGGGTTTGTCTGTGGGATCCAATTCCTCAGAGGAGATTCAGGGAAATTCATCCAGCTCCAGTCTGTGCTCCCTGTGTGAGCGAGGTCAAGAGCTGGGAACTGGGGCTGTGTCAGGGGGTGGGATGGAGATCAGGGAAATGTTCTTCCCCCAGAGGGTGGACTGGAACAATTTCCCAGGGAATAGTTACATTCCCGAGGCTGCCAGAGCTCCAGGAGTGTTTGGACAGGGATGCCCAGGGTGGGATTGCTGAGGGGTCTGTGCAGGGACAGGGCTGGGACTGGATGATCCTTGAGGTCCTTCTCAGCTCAAGATCTTCCAGGATTCTGCTTTCCAGGGACTGAAATTCTCCTCTTAGCCACTGCCCCAGGAGGGAGCTGCCCACAGGGGTAAAGTAAAAAGAAGCAAAACTGGAGGAGATTTTTTTTGCTGGGCAGGAAAGGCAGGATTGGGGTCTGGCTGTGGAGTACTGGATTGAGTGCCTGGAATTTGGCCAGGGAAACATCCCTGTGGTGAGGGGTTGGACTGGAAATCCCTGCAGAAACCCTGTATGTGGGGGGACAGTGGGGACAGAGGAGGCTCTGTCCCTGGGCTCAGGAGTGTATTGGAGGTGTTTTATGGAAGCAGGGGGAAAAGTAGGGGAAACTGCTCATCCCAAGCACTGATCCCAGCAGCACCAGAAGGATCCATTTATCTCTTTGCTGAGCAGGGGGAGAGGTTTGTGTGCTCAGCACTGGGACAGCAGCTTGGAATGGGAATTTGGGACTTTGAACTTGGAGTTACTCCCAAGGCCTGCAAGGAAATCAGCTCCAGAGCCCTTTGGGAATCAGAACTGTGGAATTATTTCGGTTGGAAGGGACCTTAAATCCACCCAGTGCCACCCCTGCCATGGCAGGGACGCCTCCCACTGTCCCAGGCTGTTCCCAGCCCCAGTGTCCAACCTGGCCTTGAGGGATCCAGGGGCAGCCACAGCTGCTCTGGGAGCCTCATTCCTGCCCCTCCCCAGCCTCACAGGGAAGGATTTTCTCCTGATGCCCAGGACTTGTGGTGATGTGGGACAGGCCATGGAGCAGCCCCAGGAGCTCGGGATGAGCAGCAGCAGCAGCAGAGCTGTTTCTGATCTTGCCTCAGTTCTTTGTCCTGAGCTCCAAGAGCAGTTTGGTATTTAACAGAGCTCTGAGCTGGGTTTTGCTGCCTCCAGGCAGGATTTGCCTGCCTCCCAGGGCACCTCTGCATCCCAGAAATGGCAGTTCCTTACACAGAATTCCATGGACTCTGAGGCCAAAACAACCTGGGCAGTTTCTTCATGCTTGGTGTTGCTGCTGGGGTGGTGTTCCTGCCATGGCCAGAGGAAGTAGCCATGGATGCACTCGGATCCAGGGGTGGTGGTGGAATTAGCTGGGTTGTTTCCAGTTCCTGGGCAGGGTGTGGTTACACAGCAGGGACTCCTTTCCAGGGCTCCCAAAAACGAGGCAGCAGGAAAAGCTGAAGGAGCTGTTTCTCCATCATTCCCACAGCCCTGGAAGGGATTCAGGCACAGGGATTGGAGCATCCTGGGCACCAAAGGGAGCCCCAAATTTCAGCTGCTTTCTCAGGAGCTTAATATCCCCCAGGGAATTCTCTGGCAGTTTTAAAATAAAATTTGCAAAATGTGCTCAAAGCCAAGTGCTGCTCCTGGGGCATTCCAGGGTGGGAATCTCAGAGCCACAGGCTTTCCTTGGAATTAGGGAAGAGCCTTAGACCCCTGGAGTTAGTTTGGGAGTTTTAATTTGGAGTCGATGCAGCTCTTGAGTTGGGGTTAATCCAGTTGATCCCAAGGTGCAGGATGAAGGGAATTTTGTGTTCTCGCAGCATCTGTGTGACCTGGCAGCATTAATTGAGATTAATTGTTCTGGCTTGATTAACCCTCGTCACTCCAGGAGATTTATAAAACATCTGGGAACCTTCTCCAGGGGGATTTTCCATGTTTGCCTTCCTTCTAGTCCTTGTTTTGGATAAAAATTGGTTTTTATGGCCACCAAACCCAAGAAGAGCCACAGAGAACTCCCAGGCCAGGGAGGAAGGGAACAGAGCTGGTTCTTGACCATAAAAAAAACAAACTTTTGATCCCATGGGTGCAGATTCCCTGGATTTATCTGGGGATTAGGAAAACTCTTCTTAAACCTGCAATCCTTCAATCCCAAATTGGCTTTCCCTGAGATGAGCAGGATCAGGGAGAGCAGGATCAGGGAGCTATTAATGCCCAGGAGCTCCTGGGATCTCCAGGGCTTGGAAATGTCCCGGACTGATGGGAACATGAAAGGGACAGAGAGGAGGAGCAAAGGGAGGGGATGGTGGCAGGGGCGTTACAGTGGAACCACCACAGGCTCTGCCTGGCCCTGAAAACTCCAGAAATTAAACTGGAATCTCAAATAAAACTCTGGGGACAGAAGGGCTTCAAAGGAAGGAGCTTTCCTTAAATCTCCGAGGCTGGAAGCTCCCAGTCAGGAATTCTTTACAAATATCCCATCTCTCCCTGCCCTCTGGCAGTGGGAAGCCATTCCCTGTGTCCTGGCCCTGCATCACTCACCCCAGGGCAGACTCTGCACCCACAGCATCCTTTCCCCTCCACCCTTTGGCTGCTCCGAGCCATCCCAGGAATGTCCCAGTGCTCTCCAGGGCAGGGAATTCCAGCAGCCAGAGCTGCTCCTGATGCTTTGGGAAGGCTGACCTGGAACAGAGACTGAACAGAGCTAAGAGAATAAAGTAGATATTTACTGGAAGACCTTAAAGGGTCCACCTTGGGCAGGACAAGAGCCTGGCCAGGGCTACACCCGAGGTGGACCCAAAATGGACGAACAGTCACGAGATCTCACATTTTTGTAAGCTTTGGTCCATTTACATGTTGGGGTTTAATTGTCCAATTCCAGCTTTGGGTTGTGAAGTCCCATTCTTGTTGTTTTCCTTTTTCTGTTGTTTTTGCCTTTTGGGCCTGAAATGGACTACTGTACTCGTTGTCCTTGGTCTTCAGCAGGAAAAGGGTTTGTTTTGTGTCCCTGCTCTGTGCAGAGAGTGGAGTGACACTGACTGTGAGCTCAGAACTGCACCCCTGGGCAGCACAGAGTCTGAGAAATGTGAAAGCTAAAGCTTAAGGCATCATTCCCACAGAATTCCCACCACTCCACCCTGGGCCATTCCTGGCGTGGAGCATCCGCTCTCCAGGCTCCCTGTGGGTGTGGATGGAGCACATGACAGGAGCTGGGAGAGATCTGACTCCATGGAATCCTCTAAGGACTCCTGCACTCCCAGGGGAGTGTCTGGAAGTTCTGGAGTGCCAAAGAGAGGAGCAGGAACGTCCCTATCATGTTCACACCTCCCACACAGTGGGAGTTCCTCACAGATGGGAGGGAGCTGAATCCTGCCAGGAATGAGGCCAAGGAATTCCAGAATTCCACACTCCATCTGTGTCACCAATGCCTCCCAGGCCAGGATGGCCTCTGAGGATCAGCTCACAATTCCTGCCCTGGGAACGCCCAGGCTGGACAGGGCTTGGAGCAGCCTGGGGTTATGGGAGATGACCCTGCCCATGGAAGAGGTGGAACGGGGTGGGTTTTAAAGCCCTTCCAACCCAAACCCTTCCATAATTCCCTGGTTCTTTGCAGCCTCTCCAGAGTTCCCTCTCCCAAATGCTGGAGCCATTACAGGAAAATCAAAAAGAATTCCCTGTGCTTGAGCATGTCCCAGTAAAGTGTCTGGAAGGGCAGTTTTATGATGGGAATACCTTTTTCAGTGGACTGCAGAGGGAATGGACAAGCCTGGAAGGTGGATCCCAGAGTTCTGGCCTGGTTATTCCAACAAATCTTTTGGAAAGGGCACGGAACCATCACTGACCATGTGGCTGTGGTCACTTAGAGTGACCTTGGTGGCCAGGCTGGCCCTGGGCTGGCTGGGGACAGGCTGAGCTTTCCCTCATTCCCAAATATGTCCCTCCAGACACGAGCTGTGGCACTCGGGGATGTGAGCAGGGAAAACTCTCTGGGCTTTGGGCTGCACTGGCTGTAGGGAAGGGATGTTTGCAGTGGATGTGGCTGTTTCTGGTGGCTGATTTCAGTGGATGAAATCATCCTGACTTTAGTCCATGCTTCCAGTGGCTCTTTCCAGGGGATTTTTAGTGCTTCTCTTTCTGCCTGAGGACGAGGGAGCTGCTTTTCCTCCATGGAAGGCAGCAGCTGGAGTTGTCCCAGTGGGAATATTTGGAGCTGTTTGTCCTTCCCATGGGGCTGACACCTCCTCCTGCACCTGTGAAAGGGCTGGGAATTCCAGGGAATGGCCTGAAAACTCCAGCCACGGAAATCATTTTATAGCAGGGAACAAACTGCTGGAGCCTCCCACAGGATCCCAGTGTCCATAGGCTGTGGAGGGGCTGAAATCTGTGGCTGAGGAGTCAGGGCAGCCCAGCTCCAGAGTGTTTCCCCATCCCTTTGGATTTGGGATGCTGCTGGATGGGTTTAAGACACATGGGAGATGCTCAATCCCTCTTTTCTGGAGCATTCCTGTGGTGCAGGATATCCCTGCACAGATGAAGGGTTTGGGATTGACACAGACATTCCCGCTCCAAGGGTTTTATCTCCCCTTTTATCCTCAGGTTCTGTGGCACTGCAGGATCCTCTCCATGGGGATCCACTGAGGGGATCCAGGGACTGCTCTGGGACACTCAGGAGGAGTTTGGGGACATTGAAATGTTGGAATGTTGTCAGTCCCAGAGATTGGCACAGAGTTCAGCCGAGGGAATGGACAGGAGTTAATTAAGGGAATCAGTGGGGATGGATTGGGAGCACAGATTGTAATTAGGATCCAAATGAATTTCAGTCCAGGAGCTGTGCCTGGAACCTGTCCCAAGGCTCCAGGGCTGGGATGAGCCTCAGTGGCCTCGGAGCAGGGCAGGAACCCCCTCACCCTCCCTGGCTCCTCTTTCCGCTCTATCTGCTGCTTCCCGAGGGCCTTCTCCAGGTGCTTGTGGCCTCCTGTGGCCCCGACTAGCCCCAGGTGGGGACATCAGCCTGAGGTGTCCCAGGCCAGAGGCCTCAGGCCACTTCTTTGCACATTCCAAGTGACCTCAGCTTTGTGCTGGGGCTTGGATCTTTATGGATTTTTGTGGAATTTTTAAATTGACTTTAATGATTTTTATGGATTTTTAATTGATTTAAAATTTATTTTAAATTGATTGTTATGGGTTTTTATAAGATGAGAAACTTCTTGTTAAAAAGATCCCACTCTTCTCCCAAAAATCTTCCCAAATCCCAGAAAAGCAGAGGACATGTTCTCTGCAGTGGTCCCTGATGTTGTCACCTGGTCACAGGTTGAACTTAATGACCTAAGGGGGCTTTTCCAACCTCAGCAATTCCATGTTCTGCCAAAAAGAGCCTTGGGAACTGGGGTTCCTGCGTTTGTTTGTGGTCCCATGGGAGATGGGAATACCCAGGTGTTGTTCCCAGTTCCCAACAACCCAGAAATTCCAGCGAGCCCCAACTCCTGTTCTGCATTCCTTTGTTGTGTGTGGAGGGAACCAGGGATTGATGGAATTGGGAGGGCAGCACTTCCCTTGGTTTATGGACCAACATCATTCCCAAATATCTGGAGCCTCTCCATTGGAGTTGATCCATTTGGTGCCAGCACTTTGGGGCTGTATTTTCTGTTAAACACTCACTCAGTAGAGATGAGCTGGAGCTGGAGGGGGATTTTTATGGACTTATGGCAGCTCTGAGGAGTCCTTCCCATTCCCACAAATCCTGGCACCAATGGGCCATTCCAGTGAGATGCTGATGGCACAAATGCCAAGAGAATGGGAATATCCCATAAGGAATTAAACACGGAGCCAAGCGCTCCTCTGCCAGTGCTGCCAGTGTTTAATTGGATTGTTAATGGGAATTGTGAGCCACTGGGAATGTTTGATGCCATCCCATAAAACAAACGGATTGGAGAGAGTTGGGTATGTCCAGTGGGAAAAGCTGGATTGGAAGGGATGGATGGATGTGTTGGATGTATTGGGAATGTTGTGTGTTTGGAGCAGCTGTGGCAGTGCCAGGTTATTGGATTTGGGCTCCTCGTTTGGGAAAAACATTCCCGTTAATGCTAGGACCAGGACTGATCTGCCTTCAAGGCGTGCCTGGGACCGGGATCAGCCGGGACTGGGAGGCAGCAGCCTGGCAGGGAGGCGGGAAGGCTCAGGCAGACCCGGAGCTGCTGCAGGGAAACCTCTGCTGCCTTCCCTGGCAGCGCTGCCTGACAAATCCCAGCGGGAATCTCAGCCTTGGAAAACCCTCTCCTTGTAAACACGGCCCTGACAAGTTCCCTGGCTGTGCTTCCCGCACTCCCTCCCCATCCCTCTGCTCCGCAGGGAGCCACCGGCAGGGAGGGAGGGATGAGCTGTTCCTTGTCTGACATGGGCTCCACCACGTTCCCGACAGCACAAACAGACAGGTATTGAACCGGGATCCAGGGCTGCGCTTGGACAAGGAGTACATGCCAAAGCTCCTCTTCTCCAGGTTTCTCCTCCTGGATTTTTTTCATTTGTGGAAGAGCTTTGCCTGACAGTCAGGTGGGGTTGACCCAAATCCCCTTTGGAATCCACATGTGGATAATGCATGAAGAGGATGCCCTAAAGGCTGGGATTGCATCCCCCTCTGTTGGGATTGGCATTTGATTCCTTCCCTCAGGCCTTTGTTGGGAAAGGACATTAAATCCTTTCTGCCCCTTCTAGGAGTTCCCTCCTTTCCAAATCCAAGTTCCCTCCTTTCAGTCCCCCTGGAAAGGGATTCCTTTGGGGAGCCCTCAGACCACTGTGGGCATCCATTGGGATGTCTTCCCATTGCCTCCTGCCTGGGAGGACAAAGGGACCATTGGGATGGAGCCTGGGATGGAGCTTTGGTTGCTTCCTGGGATGGAGCTGGGATGGAGCCCAGGATGGAGTTACTCCTCTATCCAGGTACCATCAGAACAGGGCTCAGTACCACCCTCAGCTCAGTGGGAGAGCTGGGAGGCCTGGGAATGGATCTCTCTGGCAAAAGCCTGGGAATAAAGTCTTTTCTCCTCCTAAACAGGATCTTTTCCCCAAATTCTCGTGGATGTTCTTGCCCAAACACATCCCAGTTTTTCAGCTCCACTTTCCCCTTCTCCTGGACCCATCTTGAAAATCCCTTTGTTTTCCTTTTTACCCACTCTGCATGAATACCTTGGATGTGACTTGCTTGGAAATGTCTTTCTGAGCCTTTGTGTCCCATAGTTGTGGAGAAATGACTGCACAGGATTCCAATTCCCTCTTTTTTTCCATGGTTTTACCTCCATCTGACACCTCCTCCTGGCCTCACCAGCACGCCCTCAACTGTAACTCTATCTGCATTTGGAAAAGTCATGTCCAGGCTTCCATTGAGTTCCTTTTCCCATCATTTTTCTCTGGATTTAAGGGATAATTTCTCAGCAGAAAGGTTTTTCTATGCATCCTGGTAGAAACTGGAATGCCTCATTTTCAATTACTCCAGGCAGGCCTCTGGAATGTCAGTCCTGGGCCTGATGGATTCACAGGATTTTTTATCCAGGGGTTTCTTGGAGCATTTGCTGATGATGGTGTCTGGTTTGTGCCTGGAATGTGTTTGCAATACCCCTAGTCTGAGTTTTAACTTCCCAAAACAAACACTTTCCTTAGGCTTCCCTTGGCTAAGGAAGGGCTCAGGAATTACTCCAAGTCAGTTCATGGGTTGGACTCCATCATCTTAAAGGCTTTTCCCAACTGAAATTATTCCATCAAATCCCATTCCACAGATTTAGAATTATTTCCCTTTATGCTGAAGCAGAGATTTTCCAAGGAGCTGTCAAAGGCCCTGTGCTCCATCAGAGGAAACAAATTGGAATTTTTATGGACTATTCTCAGGGAATGTGTCTGGAGTTTTGTTTCTGGCCCTTTTTATTAGGAGTTAAAGCTTTTCCAAGAGCCAGGAGTTTTTTTTTCCCCTCAGCCACACAAACTGAACTTAAATCATCCTGATCTGCTCGAGTTTGCTGCCTCCAGGGAATCCCAACCATTCCCAACAGCTCCAGGTTTTATCCTGATGATCTGATAATGCTCTGAGTCCTTTCCTGTTGTCAGGGAGCCTGAAAACAAGGGGAGACTCTGGAGAAACAATGTTGTATTTTCCCAAATAATCACTCCCAGCAAAGGGAGGAGAGGGAGAGGAGCATCCTCAGGAGGGGCTGAGGGAACAGGAGAGGGGCAGGACACAGGGAATGGCTTCCACAGGGCAGGGATAGATGGGATACTGGAAGGAATTCCTCCCTGGGAGGGTGGGGAGAGGCTGGAAGGGAATTCCCAGGGGAGCTGTGGCTGCCCCTGGATCCCTGGCAGTGTCCAAGGCCAGCTTGGAGCACCCTGGGGTGGAGAGTGGAAGGTGTCCCTGCCCATGGCACTGGATGATCCTTAAGGTCCATATCCAAACCATTCCATGACTCCATTGATCCTGTAACACCACAGTCCCGTTTAGTGGGAGTTGGAATGAATGCACGTGGATTTTCAAATTTGGAAATATCTTTAAATCCCCTTAGGAATATTTTTTTGTATCTTCTTTGGGGACAACGGGAATCCTTGTGGCTGAGAGGTCCCGTGGTTGTCCTTCCCCAGTCCCCATCAGGTCTCTTTTCCTGGGATTGTGATTCCAGCCCTGCTGTCCCTGTCAGGTTCCATCTTTTCCTTGGATAAACACATCCTAACAGGAACTTTTACAGGGAAATTTTATAGCCATATAAAACCCCAAACTGCCTGGATTTGCCTGCAGACTGGAGCACAGCAGCTCCAAAATCCTCAGTCCCTGGGCTGTTATTCCCATTCCAGCCTTGTTGTTTCCCCCTTATTTTCTCCACTAGAGCTTTTTCTCCTTGCTGGATTTTAAACTCCCCTCATTAGGAATTTTTGACTTCTGCCTTCAGAGCCTGTCTCGGAAAACCCATCCATGGGGCTACTTCCAGAGGCTCTGCTTCTCTTTCCAACCTGAGCTGTTTGATCGGTCAGGCAAGTATTAAAATGGGATTTTTTATTTGGATATCAAATCCTTTTTAAAGGATGTATTGTTTTTCCCTCCGCAAATGCTTCCTATTTGAATTCAAATATTATTTCCTTTCTCTCCCATCCCACCTGCTTCCCTGGCACTGGGATTAGTCAGGATATGTCAATATTTGAGGGAATAAATCGCTGCTGGCTCCGGCTTCTGTTTGGGTTTCTGACTCATCTTGGGGTCAAATGAGCTCAGCAAATGTGGGAGAGATTCTGGAGGGACTGGAGCTGCTCTGTACTGGCTCCAAGTGCTCGTTGCTGGGGTTTACTGGTTGTTACTGGTTTGCAGACTGGGCTTTCTGGGGTCTTTATCACAGGAAGCAGTTCTGGATGTCCCCGGACTGTCAGTGCAGGGCAGAGGAGGGATTGGTTGGGGTTAAATCTGGGATTTCTGGGAGTTTTCCCATTCGAGGGGGAAGGCTGAGCCTGAGCTGAGCCTTGGCCCTGAGTGTCACCACCAGCAAAGATGTGACATCTCTGCTGCCCACCAGGAGTGTTGGGTTCCCACTGGGAAACCTCTGTTACCCCACTGGAAAATCTGGGTTATCCCACTGGGAAATCTGTGTTACCCCACTGGGAAACCTTTGTTATCCCACTGGGAAATCTGTTACCCCACTGGGAAACCTTTGTTATCCCACTGGGAAATCTGTGTTATCCCACTGGGAAATCTGTGTTATCCCACTGGGAAACCTCTGTTGTCCCACTGGGAAACGCATGTTTACTTGGAAACACATGGGCACCTCACTGGAGACCTGTGTTCCCCTCTTGGAAACCTGTGTTCCTCACATGTCCATCTCATGTCCCTCCCTCTTGGAAATCCATGTCCACTCCACTTGGAAATGTGTCCGTCCCACCTGGAACCCTGTGTCCATCCCACTGGGAAACCCACGTTCTCCCAGTGGAAAACCTGTCCCCTCCCTCTTGGAGCCCCATGTCCACCCCGCTGAGCACTGCTGGCCCCTCTGCTTTGCGGTGTTCCAGGGGGTGCCTGGAAGTTCCACCTGGGCTTTGCCAGGAATTTCTATCAGGGATCCTCCCAAAATAAGACTGAAGAAGAACAAGATGACGGAAGAAATCTTCCTTCATTTCCCTGAGTGTTTTTAACTCTTCATATTTTCCAAGCAGTAGCAGAGGGAGGAATTAAGGAGATAATGGATTTTTCATGCCAGGAGAGCATTCCTGTGGCATGGATGGGCTGAGACTCCACCCCAAACCAGGGAATTGTGTGAATTTTCAGCAGGAGCTTAAGAGCTGTGTGTGTCTGTCAGAGCTTGGACTGACTGGAATGACTCCAGGAGCTTTCAAGCTTTCCCTCCAAACAGCTTTTCCTTCGTCTCTTCCCTCTTTTATTTTCCATAAGGAGAGCACAATGATTAAACAAATGATTAAACCTGGGTGGATTTCTGTGGATATTTATGAGGATATTTCTGAGGATATTTATGTGGATGTTTAGGTGGATATTTCCCCCTGACCTGCAGCTTGTGGCTGTTTCCCATCCCTCTGCTGGCTGGGAATAGGTGTTGATTCTGTGGGAAATATTCTCTAATTCCTCTCTTTTTTCCCCACAGGTGTTTACAAAATACGGGAAATGCTACATGTTTAACTCAGGAGAGGAGGGGCGGCCTCTCCTCACCACGGTGAAGGGAGGGACAGGGAATGGCCTGGAAATCATGCTGGACATCCAGCAGGACGAGTATCTGCCCATCTGGGGAGAAACAGGTAAGAGCTTCCTATTCCTCAGGGGATTTCCTTGGAAAAACCATCCCATCCCCTCCCATCCC
>VWZU01007433.1:122905-147584 GCA_013397095.1 Sterrhoptilus dennistouni
ATCTTGTCCCGTCCCATCCCATCCCACCTCATTCCATCCCGTCCCGTCCCGTCCCATCCCATCCCATCCCCTCCTTCCCAGACAATGCCTAAACCAGCTCTGGAAGCAGGAGCCTGCTCAGGCCAGGATGTGTCACTTTTCTTCCTGGGGTTTGTGGTGGGACCAGCATTTTGGGGAGTGCGAGGCTTGGGTGTCCCAGCCCCAAAGTTTGGGGTGCCAGGCAGGAATGGCACTGCCTGTCCTGGGAAAGGGTGGCATTTGTGGGTGACAGGAGTGTGGAGACACCTCCAGAGGCTCCAGCACATCCCTCTCTCTGGGGAAGGCATTTTTGGGAGCCTGTATTCAAGGTGGACTCCAGCTGCTCTCCAGGTTTTTCTTCTCCTTGGAGTTTGGGAATGTTTGGTGCCCTGAGAGTTGTGTTTGGGTTGCTGCTGTCTGGGTGCACCAAGGACTGGATTTCTTGGCTTTGCAGCGTGTGGGATGGATGGGATTTGTCTAGGAGTGAACCCAGCTGGGCTGAGCATCTGCAGAGGAGCTGGAACCCTTTGGTCCTGGAGCAGGAGGTGCTGACCAGGAGAGCTGGGCTGTGGGATGTCCCCCAGGTCCCATGAATTGGGATGCAGCTCCTGGAGTGGATGTGGAGTTGGTGGGAGCACTGGTGCCACATCCTTTAATGATGGCAGGAGGGTGGAGGACAGGGTGGGGGACAGTGCCACCAGGGCCACCCTGTCACAGCTGCCCTTGGCAGTGCCCAGCAGTGGTAGCTGCAGCTCTCCTGTACTCACGGTGATGTTTGACACAAAGCATCCAAAACAAAATGCTGGAAAACTTGCCAGGAGCTGTGTTTGCGTGGCAGAGCCCTGTGGGGAGACTCATCCAGGATGAGCTGTGGTTATTTTGGGGATCAGGGAAGGGAAAGGAGAAATTCTCACTCCAGGTTGGTGTCACCATGGCCACCTCCTCCAGCACCTCTCGAACTCCTGCTTGGAGCAGAGAAGGGATTTGGCTCCATTTGTTCCAAATTCCCTTTTCTTTGTGTGGTGTTTGACTCTTCCAAACACATCCCTGTGGGCCCATCAGTCATTCCAAGCTGCACAGGCTTTTAGGGGAGCTTTGCTCCCGCATTTCAGCTCCTGCTCCAAATGAGCCTGGTCTGGCCCAGATGAGGGGGAGGACACAGAGATTTGGGATAATCATTCCTCACTGGGGGAATTGGTTTAAGGTCTTGTCCTTTTAAAGGTAAAACAGGCTCATGATGGGGGTGGGAACATGAAGAGCAACTTCCACTTCAGGGGTTCATCTCCCACAGGGAGTCAGAGCTACCCTGGGGGATGTGTTGGGACAAGAAACCACCCCAGGGATGGTTTGGGGACATTCCAGAGCTGGTGAACACCTGGAGTTTTGTGTTCAACCCCGTTGGAGTCTCACATTGTGGAATCCCAGGATGGTTTGGGCTGGCAAGGACATTAAATCCCATCCAGTGCCCCCCCCTGCCATGGGCAGGGCCACCTTCCACTGTCCCAGGGAGGTCCAAGCACTGTCCAGCCTGGCCTTGGGCACTGCCAGGGATCCAGGGGCAGCCACAGCTCCTCTGGGCACCCTGTGCCAGGGCCTGCCCACCCTCCCAGGGAACAATTCCTGCCCAATATCCCATCCATACCTGCCCTGGGCAGTGGGAAGTCATTCCCTGTGTCCTGTCCCTCCATCCCTTGTCCCCAGTCCCCCTCCGGGTCTCCTGGAGCCCCTTTGGGCCCTGGAAGGGACTCTGAGCTCTCCCTGGAGCTTTTCCAGGTGAACATTCCCGGCTCTCCCAGTCTTTTCTCACAGGACAGGACCCCTGTGAGTTTCTCCAAGGAGACCCAGCCCTGGTCTCCCACTATTCCCACTTTGCTGCCTTTATGGTGCTGCCCTTTGGAGAGCCTGTAGGCGGAACCATCTGGGGATGTGCTGGGGATGTGTTGGGCTTTTCCATCCCTGTGATTCTGGAAAGGTGGATCAGTCTCAGCGGGGCAAATTAGCTTCACATTGCATAGGAGGCAAAAAAAAAAAAAAAGGAATAATAAATAAGTGAGGATAAAAAATTGGGAGGGAAGAAGCTGAGGAAGGAGTTTTCCAGTCTAGTCCCTCCACATCCATTGGCATCTGCTCCATCCAGAGGGGAGGTGGGATTGCAGCTGCTGCTCTGCTCCCTCCTTCCAACAGCTCCCAACCCTGAGTGTGCCAAAGGCACTGGAAACCTGTCCTGGCTCTGGGCCGTGGGCCTGAGGGAGAAAAAACAACCTTGAGTGTTCATTTTTGTCAAAAATCATGGGGCTTTTGGTGTCTTCAGAGTTCGGGGCTGACTTTGTGGGAGGATCCCGTTGAAGTTCAGGATGCCTTGGTGCCGTCCTGCCCCCCACGACCCCACCACTGCTCATCCCACCCAGACTGAGCTGAAACCTAGAGTCAGCTCAAGATCAGAGGCTCAAGGAGGAAGTCTCATGTCCCTGGACCTGGATTAGAGTTGGATTCTCGTGCCCCGGGATCTGAGTTGATGTTGGAGTCTCCTGTTCCTGTCCCTTTGTTATGCTGGATTCTCCTGGGATTTCTGGGAATTTTCCCATTCGAGGGGGAAGGCTGAGCCTGAGCTGAGCCCAGGTTCATTTTGGATTCTCCTGTCCCTGGGTTGATTTTGGATTCTCATGTCTCTGGACCTGGGCTGGCATGCTGGGCTTGGATTGCACTGGGAGCTACTGTGGTCTCTTTAAACCTGGAATTTTACAGGATTCAAGGAAAAACTCCTTGAACAGGGCTTTGATTTGGTGAAGTGATGAAGGAGAAGCTTCTGGGCTCGTGTTCTCACAGGCCCCGGTGGACCTGTTTGCCCTCAGAGCTGCAGAACGTGGATCTTGGCCCCCCAACAGGAGCTTTCTCCTCTCCCAGTGCCCCTGGACAGCCTGGACAGCTTGTCCTGACCCCTGGGGCTCTGGACACTGCCAGGATCCCAGATGGGAGCTCTGGTGGCTGACAGTGGCTGTTCCCACGGCAATGCCTCACTCGGCTGTGGATTATTCCCAAATTTTTGCATCATAATTTCAGTGCGCTCGGAATTCAATCCCCATGCACAGCCTGGGCTCTCCAGGGGAAGCTTTGCCGAGCACAGGGAGCCGGGAGGGAATTCCCGGAGGTGTCCCAGAGACAGAGGAGTGTGGGCAGAGGGAGGTCCGTGTGATGGAAGGAGTTGGGTTTTTCCTTCCCACTGAGCTCCTCTCTCCAGTCACTGGGAGGGTGGTGCAGGTTTCCAGGGAAATGTGGGTCCTCTGGAGTGCCCAAGGCCAGGCTGGGACAGTGGGACAGTGGGAGGGGTCCCTGCCCAGGGTGAGTGGCACTGGAGGATCCTCCTTGTCACTTCCAATCCCTAAAAATCTGGGATTCTCCAGCAGGAGGCAGGAATAGGAGAAGTTTCCCAGCTGTGTTGAGGGGCCTGGCTGCTGGGAAAGCAGGAGATGAAATTCCTGCAGCAAACAACCATCAGGATTCCAATTTTCTTTATGGGAAAGAATGATTTCTTTATTTCTTTTTTTTTTAAATTCTGGTTGTTCAAATGCCCAAACCAGACCCAGAGGATGCTCCCAGATGTGCTGAGTGCACCAGAATGGGCTGAAGATTCCTTAGAGCAGCTCCCGGCCAGGCCTCAGCTTCCAGCTCATCCTGGAGACCAGAAGGACTGATGGACAAAACATGGGAATGTTTCCCCATGACTTCCCTCACTGCCTGCTGAGGAAACTCCTTGTAGGAAATTCCAGGCTCCTGCTCTCTCCCAGCTTCCAAACCTGCTTCTGATGGCTAAAAAATCCCCTGTTTTTGGCTCAGAAAGCCAAAGTGGCTATAAATGCACATGTTTATTAAATCCAAACAATCTTTGGAATTTAAGGCAAATATCCCTCCCAGCAATTCCACTCATCCCACACCACCAATCCCCCAGGGCAATCCAAGCCTGGAGCAGCTTTTATAAATCCTTGGGCACATGGAACAGCAGCTCCTGCTCCATCACAACAGAGCCAAAATTGCTTTTTGAGCCCTTTCTTGGCTCTCCCCAGCTCCAGGAGAATTCCAGAGACCCTGGAGAGCAATTCGCAAAAAACCAGGAGTTTGTGGGGTTTGTTCTTCTGGAGCCCCTTTGGGCCCTGGAAGTTTCCCTGGAATTTCTCCTCTCTGGAATTGTCCCAGAATTTTCTTCAGCCAAAGGCTGCGAGCACAAATCAAACACAGGAAAACCCTTCCAGGGCTTCAAAAGCCCTGGATGCTTCAAAAGCCTCTTTTAAAAAAGAAAAAAAGAAAAAAAAAAGCCCCAAATTTAAGGGAATGTTCATTGAAGGCAAACCCAAAGGAATACAAACCCTCTGGCTTTGGGAATCTGGGAAAGCCGAGATAAGGCCCTAAAAACCAACGGATGAAGCATTAAAATGAAATCTGCATTTCCAGCTTTCCTTGGAGGCTTTGTTGCTGTCAAATGCCCACAGCTGAAATAGGAGCCCTCAAAATAGCAGGAATATTTGGTAATACATGGGGAAGCATGGGAAAACACTTGGAATTTGGTGTGGTGCCACCAAAGGGACAAAGTTTGGGGCTGTTCCCTGTCCCAGGAGTTCTAAAGGTGTTTGCAAACATTGGATTTTTATTCCTGCTTTCCCCAAGCACTGGGAGCAAGGTGTCAGAGCCTCAGGTGCGTTTGGGAATGTTCTGGTTTCCCTTGGGAATCATCGAGGTCACTCCCTGATCCCAACCCTTCCTCCTCCTCCTTTTCCTTCCTGGAGGAGCTCAGAGCATTTAAATCAATCCCAGGGAGACCCCAGGAGATTTCAGGGCTGGAAAAAGCTTTGGAGATAGAAGTCTCTTCCAAAGGCTAATTAAATTTAATTGGCTTAATCCCTTTGGCTCAGAGATCAAATCTTTTGCTCCTATTTTGTCCAGTTGGTGCTTGAGACCTCCCAGGTGCTTCCCAAGGGCAATTCCTGAATTCCTGGTGCTGAGGAGGGCTTTCCCTCCTGAGCAGAGTTTTCCACTCCTGGGAAGAGTTTTCCACTCCTGAGAATGGGTTTTCCACTCCTGGGAATGGGTTTTCCCTGCTGGAGAGGCTCTTGGAAGAGTTTTAATTGTGCTGAGCAGCAGCAGGACCTGGCAGTGCTCTCTTAAAGCAGCATCATTTGGGGCAGCTCTAGAGGAACAAAATAATCTGATCTGGAATATGAAATGATCTGTTCTGGAGGAGAAAATAATCTGCTCTGAAAAAAGAAAATCTGCTCTGAAAGGACAAAGACTCTGCTCTGGGATATTAAATAATCATCTCAGGAGGAGCCAAGAATCTGCTCTGGAGGAGCAAAAGAATCTGCTCTGGAGGAATAAATAATCTGTTCTGGAATATTAAACAATCTGCTCTGGAGGGACAAAGAGTCTGTTTTGGAGGAACAGATAATTTGCCCTAGAGGAGCAAAGAATCTGTTCTGGAATATTAAACAATCTGCTCTGGAGGAATAAATAAACAGCTTGGAAAGAGCAAAGAATCTGCTCTGAAGGACAAACAAACTGCTCTGGAGGAATAAAGAATCTGCTCTGATGGACTAAATAATTTTCTCTGATGGACTAAATAATTTTCTCTGGAGCAATAAATAATCTGCTCTGGATTATTAAATAATCTGTACTGGAGGAGCAAAGAATTTTCTCTGGAGGGACAAAAAAAGTCTGGTCTGGAGGAAAAAATAATCTGGTCTGGAATATGAAATAGTCTGATCTGGAAGAGTAAATAATTTGCTTTGAAGGAATGAAAAATCAGCTTTGGAGGAGAAAAAAAACAGGTCTGAAGAAATAAAGAATCTGCTCTGGAAGAACAAATGACCAGCTCTGGAATATGAAACAGTCTGCTCTGAGGGAAGCACTGAGCTGCTCCCAAGGGATCCTGCCCTGGAGGAGGCAGAGCTGGGAAGGAGTCAATTGGCTGAGAGGGGATGGAGGGGAGAAAATGGATCTGAGGGTGCGGGGGGACCCAGCTGGGGACAAAGAGGGACAATCCAAGGGGGGCAGGAAGAGGAAAATGGATCTGGGGGTGGGAAAGGCACCCAAATCCTGGATTCAGCCTGTTTCCTCCTGTTGTCCCTTCAGGGAGTGGGGGAAGCTCATCCTCCCTGTGCTTTAGGGACAGTTGGGGACAGTCCCTCAGAGGAGTTGTGGGGGTGGCCTTGGTGGCCTCCACAGCACTGTGGGCACAGTGGGGCCACTGACAGGAGCCACAGGTGACCTGTGCTGCACCTGGGCCCCTTCCCTGTGCTCTGCAGGCCATATTCCCAACCCTTCCTCCTCAGGATGTGGGACAGTCCTGAGCAGGGACAGGCTGGGGACAGTGCTGAGCTGGGGCTGGGGACAGTGCTGAGCTGGGGCTGGGGACAGTCCTGAGCAGGGACAGGCTGGGGACAGTGCTGAGCTGGGACAGGCTGGAGACAGTGCTGAGCTGAGACAGGCTGGGGACAGTGCTGAGCTGGGGCTGGGGACAGTCCTGAGCTGGGACAGGCTGGAGACAGTGCTGAGCTGGGACAGGCTGGGGACAGTGCTGAGCTGGGGCTGGGGACAGTCCTGAGCTGGGACAGGCTGGGGACAGTGCTGAGCTGAGACAGGCTGGGGACAGTGCTGAGCTGGGACAGGCTGGGGACAGTCCCGAGCAGGGGTTGGGGACAGTGCTGAGCAGGGGCAGCCGTGTGGCAGCAGCCCCTGAGCTGGGGTGGAGCAGTGTCACCAAGCCCTGGGCACAAATGGGACTGCCTGGGCTGGGTTTGAAATTCTGCCACCTCCAGGGAAGCCCTTGGAGAAGGGCTATGCCTGTGTGCAGCCATTGGAATATTTATGTTGTAGTTTTGCTTTTCCATGGCTGCTATTCCAGGAGAGGAGGGAAGAGCCGTCTGCGGGGTTTGGCCCAGTGACAGGGGATCCCACACGAGGAGCTGCTCGGAGCTGTTGGAGTGGGAGCAGTGGGAAGGGAAGGGCTTTGTGGATGGAAAAGTCTCTTTTCTGTCCATGGAAGCTCAGGGTGAGGGAAGGAGAATGGGGGTGTCTGAAGGGGGGATGGGAGAGAGGATTTTGATGTCAGCCATCCCAAAATGTGCCAGGCAGCAGAGGCAGAATTCCTGGTCCTCATGAGGAAAAATGGCTTGGAATCCAGGGTTATGGAATTGTTCAGGTTGGAAAAGCCCTCTGAGATGAGTCCAACATCTCCCAACACTGCCAAGGCCACCACTGGCTCCTGTCCCCAAGTGCCACATCCACATGGATTTAAATCTCTGCAGGAGCAGGGACTCCACCACTAGACAAGCCTTTCCATGGCGGAATCTTCCCAATATCCAACCTAAGGCTCCCCTGGCACAGCCAGAGGCTGTTTCCTCTTGCATGGAATTCATGGCTGGAGAAAAAGGACTCTGAGCCAGCTCTGCTCCTCCTTGGGATTTGCTCACTTTGGATCCACCCTGGGGACCTTCAGCTCTCTTGGAATTGTCACTTCCAGGGAGAGATGCCATTTCCCCCTGTTCTGCCCACATCCAGCATCTCCCCAAACCCAAAGTCTCGATCCAGTCCCACTCTGGTCCCAGTGGGGAGCAGGGGATCCCCCAGTTTGCTCCTCCTGCCGCCAGAGTGTTCCCCTGAGGGCTTTTCTCCATTTTTCCAGCCTTTTCCTCCAAGTCCTGCAGGCCACGGAGACTCCCTGTAATTCCAGGCTGGAGCAGCTCACAAGGCACATCCCGAGGGGTGTCAGAGCTGATTCTGAGGGAAAATGTCAAAGCCCCTCTTTATCTGCACACTGTGCCCTCAGCTGGGGCTGGAGTGTCCCCAGAGGAGGCAGTTCAGGTCGGTATCCCAGGATAACCTGTTCCAGTCTGGGTCCTTTGTTTTCCCCACTGTTTTTCCTGCCGGTGGAAATGTTCTGCTCCCGTCTGGTGTTTGCCTGGGAATATTTATAGAGAGGATCTGGAGCTTTCCCCTCGCCAGACACAACCCAAGCTGTGCTGGACTCCTCTCAAGTCCCGCCTTTCCTGCTCCTCTTCCCATCCCAGCCACTCCTGGGGTGCTTCTTTCCCTGTCCCCATCCATCCCCACCCTGTGACCAGAGCTGGGGGTGGCATTTCCACTGCCAGGGCTCCTGGAGTCCCCTCCTGTGAGGTGTTGGCACCTGGTAAAGCAGATTTGGGAGAAGAATGGGATGAAATCCAGACTGGAGCCAGCCCACCCTCCGTAACTCCTTAAAAAGGGTTTTTCTACATAAATAAGTCAAGGGATGGGGCGGATGGATCATCTCCATGGTGACCATTGGGATTGATGGTCAGCTCTGAGGTGGCCAGAAGATGAGGAATTCCCTTGTTTGTCTATCTTGGAAAATCCATCTGGATTCAGCTCTGCCTCGTTCTTATCCCATTGCTGGATTTCACCTCCTGCTGTTTTGTCCCCATTCCTTGAAAACCTTCCATTGCCAGCCCCACCATTCCCTGCCTGAATTCCCATCAGGATGGCAATGATGGGTATTTTGGTCTATTTTCCCTCTCC
Organism: Sterrhoptilus dennistouni; assembly: GCA_013397095.1. Lineage (NCBI taxonomy): Eukaryota > Metazoa > Chordata > Aves > Passeriformes > Zosteropidae > Sterrhoptilus > Sterrhoptilus dennistouni. The sequence continues at coordinate 131,468 of VWZU01007433.1, forward strand.
CCAGCTCAATTCCAGCACCCAGAGCTGCCTGGAGTTTTCCCAGGTTGGTTGGGAAATCCTGCCCCTCCTGCTGCCCCCCAGAGCTGGGAATTCTCAGTGGGTGGCACCAAAACTCACTGCAAATGTTTTTATATTTCCATTTATTTATCCATAAAATCTTCCATGGTGGGGGTGGCAGGAGGGGACAGGGCTGGTGGGGGCACCTGAGGACACTGAGGGACAAGGGAGGGAGCTACTGCAATGCCTTGTGATACAGAGAGGGAAAATCCTTTCCTGGAGAAGGGAAGCCCCAGGGAGAGCTCAGAGCCCCCGACAGGCCCTAAAGGATCTCCAGGAGAGCTGGAGAGGGACTGGGGACAAGGGATAGAGGGACAGGACACAGGGAATGGCTTCCCCCTGCCCAGGGCAGGGATGGATAGGATTTTGGGAAGGAATTCCTGACTGGGAGGGTGGGGAGACCCTGGCACAGTTGAGCATGGATCCCTGGCAGTGTCCCAGTGGCTGCCCCTGGATCCCTGCAAGTGTCCAAGGCCAGGCTGGAGCAGCCTGGGACAGTGGAAAGTATCCCTGCCCATGGCAAGGGTGGGAACAGATGGGTTTAAGGTCCCTTCCAACCCAAACCATTCCATGATTCTGTGATCTCCCTTTCATCTGCACCAAAAAGTGGCTGGACCCTTGGACATCCCAGTCCCATCCCTTCCTCCATCCATCTATCCATCCATCCATCCATCCATCCATCCATCCATCCATCCATCCATCCATCCATCCATCCCAAAGGTGCATCAGCACTGCCAGGACTCTTCCTTATCCCTGGGAATTCTGCTTCCCTCTGGCTCCTCCATCAGCCAGGATCAGCAGCTTTTCCGTGTTTAATTTTTCAGGATGTTCCAGGGGAAGCAGCAAAGCTCCTGGAGGAGGGGACATGAGCAGGGTCTGGTTCTGGGCCTTTCAGAGCTGTTTTCCCTTATTTTGATTTATTTGGGATCATCCCAGTCCCTGGGAGCAGCAGCTGAACAAGGCTAGCAGATGGGTGACACCCCCAGCTCTGGAACATCCCTCCCTTCCCTCCCTCCCTCCCTCCCTCCAGGGAATCTCTGCTCCTTTCCCCACTCCCTGTTCCTTCAGCAGCTCCCAGGGATGCCAGAGGTACCGGGACAGACATTCTGACTCTGCTCCCTCCTGCCCCTGCACTGCCACATGTGATTCCCAAGGGATACTGAGGTGGAAAAGGCATTTTTATTCCTTCCCCAGCATGGAGAAATCGTGGAAGCAGCATCCCAGGATCATTCCTGCCTGCCCTGGGATGATCCCACCAGGAGATCAAGATATGGGACTCTTGTTCCCTCATTTTAATGATTAAAAATTTAGTTTTACAGGGAGGAGCAAGGAGCTGGAATATCGAATTCCTGACTCCTGCTCATCCAGCAAAATCTTTCCCAGCCCTGGGCCAGAATCCTGGCACTTTCTCCTGCTCCTGGATTATGTAAGGAGCTTTTTAATAATATCCATGGTGCTCTGGCTCTTCTGGTTCTTGTCCCTCCTGTGGTCACCCTTCACTGCCACACATGATTCTCAAGAGATGCTGAGGTGGGAAGGAGATTTTTATTCCTTCCCCAGCACAGAGAAATTGTGGAAGCAGCATCCCAGGAGCATCCCTGCCTGCCCTGGGATGACCCCCAGGAGAGCAGCTTCCCAGACATTTGTTCCCTCTTTTTAATGATTAAAAATTCAGCTTAATAGGACATGAGCAAGGAGCTGGAATATTGAATTCCTGGATCCTGCTCATCCAGCAAAACCTTTCCCAGCCCTGGGCTGGAATCCTGGTGCTTTCTCCTGCTCCTGGATTATGTAAGGAGCTTTTTAATAATATCCATGGAGCCATCTGGCCCCAGATTTGGGATGCAAATGCAATATGTTCCCTAAAAATAGCACAGCAGCTCCGTGGGGTTGTACAACACCTCCTGCTCCTCAGGAAGGGAGGGAGCTGGGAAGGGAGAGAGCAGGGAAAAACCTCCTCTCCAGGCTGGGGAGGAGCTCTGCAGTCCCAGCTCCTGCCCCTTCCCTCTCCATGACCCAGGGATGGGGTGAAAGGCACCCGAATAAACGAAAAGTGGAAGATAAATTAGGAATTTCTGTAGGGAAGCTTTGGGTCCCAGCTCCAGGTGGGAGCTGGGGTTTGTCCTGGATATTTATCCCAGTTGATGCTGTAGGAATTCCAGAACCATGGAATGCTTTTGGTTGGGAGGGACTTTAAAGTCCATCCACTGGGCAGGGACACCTCCCCCAATCTCAGGTTCTCCAAGCCCTATCCAACCTAGCCTGGGATGCTTCCAGGCTGGAATTCCAGAGGTGCTAGGGGGAAGCATTGGCTCCATGCCCTCAACCCTTGGGATCAGACTGCAGAGATCCCTTTTCTTCTTTCCCAGTCTTTGCTCCATCCCAGATTCCCTGTGAGCCTCCCTCTTTTGCAGGCAAAGCCATTTTTCCTTCTCTCTCCCATTCCTGCCATTCCCTTCTCCCTGAAGCAAATGACATTTTTCATTTGCGGAGGTGTCATTCTGTCGTGACAACTGGGATGACTCCAAAGCTCCCTGGGCAGCCCATTCCAGGGCCTGACCACCCCTTCCGTGAGAGAAATTTCCCTAAATCCAACCTGAGCCTCCCCTGATACAGCCTGAGGCCATTTCCTCTCATCCTGTCCCTTTTTCCTAGGAGAAATTCCCATCTCCCCAGCTGCCTCATCCTGTCTGGAAGTTGTGGAGTCAGAAGGTCTCCCCTGAGCCTCCTTTTCTCCAGGATAAATTTATTCCCTTGGATCCAGCGGAGCTGGGCTCCCCCAGACCCAGCACAGCCCCCAGGACATCATTCCTGCTGCATCCCAGTGGGAACTGCTCCTTTTCCCAGGTGGATGTGGCAGACATCTCCGTTTTATCCAGGAGGAAATTCCTTGTCCCTGATTGCTTCTGGAGCTCAGCCTGCAGCACAGACACCCCAGGACAAATCTGGAGTGAGTGGATTTCCCTGGAAAAGCTTTGTGGCCTCATCTGGGATCAGCCCTCAGATTCCAGTTTCACCTCCCCGTTCCCAAGCAGCTTCCAGGGAACTCGAACCCCAATTCCATGGAAATCAGAGCACGCTCAGGGCAGCCAAACTGGTGCAACTGGTGTCTTCACAACTCCCTGTTTTCCCAGGGTGGGATTGCAGCTCCCGCTTCCTTGGAGCCACGTTTCCATGGCAATTGGGTTTTTTGTTTTAATCTATAAATCTTTGTCTGGAAAAAATGTGAGCGTTGGGAGCTTGGTCAAGATTCCTGCCTGGATATGGAGGGGTTAGAGGGGCAGGAGACTCCCTGGGAGCACAGGGAACATCCAGACATCCCCTGCTCAGCAGGGGCTGGGGGTGACCTGAGGACACAAATCCAAGTCCCGAGTGCTTCCTGGAATGATGAGGAATGTGGGAGGATCTCGGGAATCTTGGTGTTGGTGGGAACTGGGAGCACACCCAGAACAGCTTGGGCTGCTCCATCCCAGTGCTGGGAATTCCTGCCCTTCCCAGGGGTCACACAGGAGGTGAGGCAGGTCCTGGGAAGATGGGGGATCCCTGGGAAGTTGTAGGAGCCTTGGGACGAGCAAATCCCTGGAAGGTTGGGGAGCTCTGGCTCATCATTTCCTTGGTGATACCAAGCAAAGGATGCTGGAAAACCTCAGGATGAGCTCAGCATCCCAGAGGATTCCTGGGGCTTGTCTGGCCCCTGCTCCAGGTCCTTCCTTCCTAAAAAATACTGGAAATCCTGGTCCCAAAGTGCCCTCCAAGGATGCACATCTGGGCTCCCTGTCAGATGTGGCTCCTGGGGCTGCCCTGGGGCCATGTCCCCCCCTGGGCCCCTCGGGGATGGGAAGAGCCCATGGAGACACTTCCAGCCCAAGGAATTCCTTGGGATGTTCCCGTTTTACAGCAGGGAGACTGAGGCCAAGGACAGTGAAAATCCAGGAGAATCCAAACCTTTCCCAGCTCTGTTCTCTCTGCCCAGAGCAGGAGAAGATTTACAGGAATTAACTGATGAGTTCCCAGATGGAGCCATGGGGGACGTGCTTTGGCTTTCTCCAAGCAGGAATATCCCCCCTGGAGCTGCTGGCTGGGGTTAACAACTCCAGAGCTCAGGATAACAATTCCAGAGCTCAGGATAACAGTTCCAGATGATAACAACTCCGAGGCTCAGGATAACAATTCTAGGGCTCAGGATAACAATTCCAGAGGATAACAATTCCAGAGCTGTGGGATAACAGTTCCAGATGATAACAACTCCGAGGCTCAGGATAACAATTCTAGGGCTCAGGATAACAATTCCAGAGGATAACAATTCCAGACCTGTGGGATAACAGTTCCAGAAGTGAGGAATAACTGTTTCAGAACTGGGGAGAAAAATTCCACCAGGAACACCTCCCTGCTCTGGCTGTATCCTCATCTCCCAATAAATCAGTGAAGCTCTAGCTGTTCATTCCTGGGGGAATAGGATGTGTTTGGACAGGAGCAGGCAAGGTGAGAGGGAAGCTCCCAGCTTTCGGCAGCACATGGGATTTTAATTCCTGAATTTTCAGGGATGAGCTTGGATGAGCTCAGAGTTTGGTCCCAGCCAAGCTCTGCTGGAGCTCCCTGCAGAGTTTTCCAGGGATGGTCTTCCCAAAAAAGTCATGGAAAGGCAACAGCAGGAGTAGGAAGCTGAGCTTCCCTCTGCAGCCAGCAGGGAGCAGGTGCTGAATTAATCCTGGATTTAATTCAAGCTCCTTTAATCCTGCAGGGAAAAGAGCAGCTCGGGAATTGTTGGGAGACACCACCCTGGGTGCAGGAATGGATTTAATGGGTGGGAAAATGCAGTTCTCAAGGAATTTTGGATTATTCCCAACCTGAAATGCCCTAAAACCTGAATTTCCAGGCTCTGAGAGTGGGACTGGAGATGAAGGAAGGTTTCCCCACATCCCAAAATGAGGTTTAAAACTGGGATGTGCCAAATGCCAAGGAATTGGGATTGATTTTGAATTTATCTGACCCAATCCAAAGATCTCAGGGTTATTTTTCCCCACATTGATGGGTGATTCCAAAAAAATGGGCTCAGGATTCATTGGGAGACTCTGCTGGGTGCAGGAATGGATTTACTGTATGGAAAAATATAGTTTCCAAGGAATTTTTTATTATTCTCAACTGGAATGGGCTATAAACTTAATTTCCAGGCCCTGAGAGTGGGGCTGGGGACACATGAAGTGTTCCCAACATCCCAAACAAGGTTAAAAACTGGGAGGTGCAACCCAAATCCCAAGAGATTGGGGTCGATTTTAGTTTCTCTGAGTGAATCCAAAGATTTCAGGATTATTTTTCCCCACCGTAATGGGTATTTATAAAAAACAGGAAGGGAAAAGCAGTGGCTCAGCCCTAGAGCTCCAGGAGAAATTCCCAGAAAAAGCCATTCCAAGTCATGCTAAAATTGGGGAAAAAATTGTCAAATTGGAAAAAAAAATGTCAAAATGTCAAAAGTTCCTAAAATTGGAAATACGAATAAAATCATGGCTGGGATTTTTCCCTGGGACACTGAGAGCCCTCTCCAGTGCCTGAGGTTGCCATGGAGCCCTTTGGGATTTGCTATGTCCAGGGAAAATTCTTCCAGAAATGAATGACCCCAAACCCAGATTTTTGGTGCTGCTGGGCCCTCCCTTTTCCCACAATGCTGGGAAATATTTAATTCCCACTAAAGCTCCAGAATCCTAGCATGGATGCAGAATATCTAGGATGCAGTTAATGAGTTCTGATCCAGGCATTTCCATCCAAGCTGGGCTTGTAACTTCCATCTTACAGCAGCAAACAGGAATTTTGGAAGGAATAGACTTTTTTAGGAGAAGGGACAATTTTTCCAAGCCAATTCCACGTTTTTGGTTTCATCCTTGTGCAGGAAAAACAAGAAAAGCTGCCTGGGGTTGGCAGCTCCTCTAAAAAATCCTGTTTCTTTTGTTTTCCTGGTTATCATCACTGATGAAATTCCACAATTGTGGGGTTTAATCCCAAGGTTTTTTCCATGGTGTGGCCTTTCCCTCCATTTCCATGGGCACCACTGCCTTCATTCCAGGATTTTCCATTTCAAATTCCAAATCCTGCTGGTTTTAAGATTAATCTGGATACCTGCAGGCTGGATCTTGGTATGGATGGACAGGGATAGACCTGGATATGGTCCCTTGGGCATGGGAAATCCATGGAATTAGAGCTGGGGCAGATGCGGAAATGGGCAAAGGAGTTTTGGGTGGAAAATATTTTGGGAACATTCCTGTTGCCCAACAAATTAAACTAAATAGGAGTTTCTTCATCTGAGGTGTCAGGGAATTACTGAGGGAAGCAGATGGAATCTCCTCCAGAGTGCTGGAAGGGGATCAACACCCAGCAGAGCCGTGGGGGTGGGTGGATTGGCAGGAGCAGGAATAACGGGATGGGAATTGCAGCTGCAGGGGTTGGAGGGAGCTTGGGAAGGGTTTGAGCCTGGCCTGGTCTGGGATTTGGGCAGTTGGGGCAGATCCTGGGATGCTGTGGGGCTGCAGAAATGGGATGGGACTGGGATGGCATTGGGATGTTCTCCATCACCAAAGGCATTTGGGAAGAGCTGGCAGAGGTTTGTTCCCAGAATCTGTTGGAATGTGTGGTTTGGGGCTGGGGTTTTCCCAGGACTCTGGCCTGAGGTCTCAGGAATTCCAGACACCTGGATCAGCTCCTGACCATGTCTTTGCTGAGCTGGGAGGTGACGCATTGGTGGGGCTGGAAGGGAGGGGATCCAAACCCTGGGAGGCTCCCATCGATCCTGGCAAACCCCACCCTAAACCCATCCCCACCTGTGGCTTTCATTTGTATGCCTTGGCAGCTCCTGGGTCAGCAGGGTCTGTTCAGGTGGGATTTTGGAAGGAATTTCTGGCTGTGAGGGTGGGCAGGGCTGGCACAGGGTGCCCAGAGCAGCTGGGGCTGCCCCTGGATCCCTCCAAGTGTCCAAGGCCAGGCTGGACAGGGCTTGGAGCAGCCTGGGATAGTGGAAGGTGTCCCTGCCATGGCAGGGGTGGCACTGTGTGGGCTTTGAGACCTCTTCCAACCCAAACCATTCCATTGATCCATGATCCTATGAGGAAAATCCTCTTGGGAGAAAGCAGCAGATCCCTTTGTCAGCAGAGTTAGATCCTCAATTGCTGAGATCCACAGAACCTCATCCACTTTCCCTTCATTGTCTCCTTGTCCCCTGCCCATGTCCTCTCAACCCTGTTTGTGCAGCCCCTGGAGAAGCAGCTCCAAGGTTGGGAGTGGTTGGGATTCCCTACTCCTGAGATCCTCCCAGAGCTGTTAGAAATTGAAATGCACAATGAATTAGTAGGAAAATCCTACAGAATAGTGGGAAGCTGAGGAATGATTCATCCTCCAACAGAAACTCCTTGGATGTGGAGGTGGCACTGCTGGCCACCAGCGTGGATCCAGATCCAGGAATATTCCAGATTTAGGCCAAATTTGGCCTCATTAACAACTTCCTTTGTCAGTCCTTAGTCCCAGCAGGAATTTAGGATTTGTTGGGATGTGAGAGCAGCAGGAATCCCCGGGTGTGCGGGGACAGGAGCCCACAGGGCTGATCTTATCTCATCAGTTCTGCTTCCGAAGCCACTTTGTGACTTTTGTCCACTTGCTTTAGTGGAAAAGAGGGACTGACCTCGAGTTACTCCACATGGATTTGGGATGTGGAAACCTCCCATCGCCCCAAGGTCTGAGGTGTCCAAGCCTAAAAGGCTTTTCCAGGTTGGAGCAGCTGCCAAACCCAAAATTCCTTGAAATTTAGGACATTTTTTATGTTATTTCATGACCAACATTCCCAAGTGGCCTTGGGCTGTGTCAGGGATGGGACAGCAGAGGGGCATCCGTGAATCCATGAATCCTCAGCATTGGAACCCTCCTGGAGAGTGGAACAGCTCGGATTGGGGAAGGAGGAGTTGGTTTGTTTTGGTGATGTGGGAATGTCACCAAAGTGTCCTGGAACCAAATTCCAGCTGGAAAGAGGAGGTCCCCTCCTGGTTTCTCTTCCTTGGAAGTTCAGAGCAGGCTGGAGCCGCTGTTCCAGGGAGGGGGAGCTGGGATCAGGAGCTGGGGATGCTCTTGGTGCCGATGGGAAGTGGTTTGGGATGAGCCCGGGAGTGGTCTGCTCCCAGCAAATCCTGCTGCTGGATTTCCTCCCTCAATTGCCAGGGATCCAATCATTCAGGTGGGAACATTCCAGCTGTTCTTGAGCTCATTAACCTTCCCCTTCTCTTCCAGAGGAGACGACGTTTGAGGCCGGAGTCAAAGTGCAGATCCACAGCCAGTCCGAGCCTCCCTTTGTCCAGGAGCTGGGATTTGGGGTGGCCCCTGGATTCCAGACCTTTGTGGCCACCCAGGAGCAAAGGGTAAGTCCCAAATTCCTGCTCCACCCCAGGATCCCTCCAGGGCTTCCTGGGAGAGGTTCCTTCTCCATGATTGATGCCCCTTGAGATGCAGCTCCATCATTAACAGGTTTTTGATGCCTTGCTTCAAATTTCTTGGGATGAGGTCAGCTTTTCCAGATTATGTTCCATGTGTTCCCACCATCCTGCATTCCCACAGTTACTTAAAGTCCCACAGTAATTCCATCTCAGGAGGGATTTCATACCTGGTGACTTCCCTGCTTTGCTCTTCCATGGCAGTTCTGAGTGCTGGGTCCTGTCCAACCCACTGGGGTTTTCCCAGAAAAAACATATTCCAAGGATGTAAAAAGAGGCAGGTGGGCAGAGTTCCCTGATGGAGAACAGTGGGAATCTTTCAGGTGACACCAAAATATCCACGTGATTTATGACAAACTCTGCTGGGATCCCTGGGAGTCAAATCCCAGCAGTGACACATCCACATGGATGGATGGATGGATGGATGGATGGATGGATGGATGGATGGAGGCATGGATGGATGGATGGATGGAGGATGGATGGATGGATGGATGGATGGATGGATGGATGGATGGATGGAGGCTTGGATGGATGGTTTGGGGATTGACCCCAGATCCTCCTCAAGTACATGAAAAAATCCAGTGGAATAATTCCTCCCCCCCAGCTGGACAGGGATGGGCAGGAATGGGAAGGGCTGGAAAGGGATGTGCAGGGATGGAAAAAAGTGGAAAAGGATGGATAGGCCTGGGCAGGGATGGATGAGTGGATGGCAGATGGATAAATGGACAGACAGGAATGGATAGGCAGGGATGGATGGACAGGGATAGATGGACAGGGATGGGAAGGGCTGGACAGGGCATTGTGTGGTGCCTGATGCTCAAAGATTTTGGGAACAGCTCCTCAAGTCAGACCCACCTGGGAGCTCCAGCAGCAATTGAAAAGATTTGTCTTCCTTAAAAATCCCATCCTGGATAAGATTTGGGAGCAGGGCTGGGAGCTGGAGCCTGCAGAGAGGATCTCAAGGACTTTGGGTTAAATTGATGCAAATTCCAGGGCTTTGCTGCAGCTGCTGGAATCCTTCCCCACCCCATTGTCAGCACTGCCTATTCCAATATTTCCATTGAAAAATGAGAATTCCGACCAGGAGAACATCATCCAGATGAGCGAGAGGGGAGAACATCCCTCCCCAGATCCCGCCTTCCACGTGGGAGATGTAGAGGACAGAAGAACAGATTTAGGGACTCTCAGCTCCAGGGTTCCCTTTTTCCAGGGGTTTTGCCAGAGTTTTGCTGCTGGGAGAGGGAAGGGCTCATTCCTGGAATTTTCTGACTGGCTTAAAATCATCTGAGGGCTCCAAAGCCTTTTCCCAGGAGAGATGGAGGGATCTCCAGTATTCAGCTCCCACCCCAATCCCTCTTCCCAGAAAGTAATTTTTAACCTAATTACAGCTATTAATAACTTCCTCTAATTAATTATCCCTCGGGGACCTTCTGGGCTTCCCCCACCTTCCCAATGTGCAGCTTTTATCCTAATCCCTGATTTAGTCTGGGTTTCTCCAACTAAATCTCTCTGTCTGTGCTGCTCCTTTAATAAACCAGAGCCAAAGATGGAACAGCTCCAGGAAAATCCCCCAGGAACTGAGCCAAGGCAGTTATTGGGGTCCTGAACCCAGAGTTTTGCACCCTGGGCCATAAAAGAAATGATCCTGCAGCCAGAAAAAACAGGAATAAAGATAAAGTGGAGCTGGTTTTCTATCTTCCAGCTCTGAGCAGCCTCAGGGAGTTAAAAGCTCTTTTTCCAGAGATAAAAAGTGCAGAGTGGGGAAGATCTGGAATGGTGGGAGCTGTGGATCCTCTGTGGGACAGAATTTGGGGTGTGGAGGGTTCATTTCTGGTTCTGGTATCGTTCCCTGTGGCCCTGCTGAAATCCCTTCCTTCTTTCCTCATCCCACTCTGGAAATCAGAGTATTCCTGGGCTTTGCTCCGTGATTTTCTGCTGGGCACCTGTGAGGATTTACATCTTGGGACCAGGGGATAAATCCTGCCTTTCCACCCAGAGCTTCGCAAAATCCCCCTGTCCAGAGCCAGCTCTGCCTCTGTGGTTAGGATCTCATTAAATCTCCCTTCACAGTGAGCTCTCAGGCTGGAAAAATGGGAATTAAATCAGCTTTGCTCCTCCTCCTGCAGTGGCTGAGCCCTGTGGCTCCTGCAAGGAGACACTTCTGGGCTGCATTTCCCACTTTGGGAGTTAATGCAGGAGTGACCTCGGGAGCATCCTGGGAGGGACCTGGCAGTGTCAGGGTTGGAAATGCTGAGTCAGCAACAAGAACTCCAGAGAAAGCAATTCCAGCAGGAGGTTTGTCCATCAAATGTGGTGGGTGGGTTAAAGAGGGCAAGCTGCTTCTGGATGTGTGGCCAAGGGAGATGTTTTCTGGTAAAAAAAAAAAAAAGTGGGATTGTTCATCCTGGAGTAGAGACTGGGGATGACCTCAGTGTGACCTTCCAGGACCTGAAGGGGTTGCAGGAAAAATGGAGAGGGAATATTTCCAAGGGAGGGAGGGACAGGACACAGGGAATAGCTTCCCACTGCCAGAGGGCAGGGCTGGATGGGAGATTGGGAAGGAATATCCTTCCCAATATGCCTGTGAGGCTGGGCAGGCCCTGGCACAGGGTGCCCAGAGCAGCTGTGGCTGCCCCTGGATCCCTGGCAGTGGCCAAAGCCAGGTGGGACACTGGGGCTTGGAGGAGCCTGGGACAGTGGGAGGTGTCCCTGCCCATGACAGGGGTGGCACTGGGTGGGTTCAAGGTCTTTCCAACTCAAACCATTCCAAGATTCCATGAAATCTCAGACTGGAGCAATCCCTGAAGTTCAGGGGAGCCAGGGCTGAGCTCCCTAAGGGAAGCAGGAGTCAGCACACAATGGGTGACTGGAATGAAAACAGTAGGATCGGGATGGAAAATCCTCCCTGGATCCTCCTCCACGCCTGAGTGCAGAGGGAAAGGAGCTGCAGTGGTTCCCATGGATGTGGGAGCCTGGAGCTGCTGCTTTGGGCCTTTCACCCCATCTCCCATGGGGTGAACCCCCTGGTCCCACCCCAGCCGTGGTTCCTGTGCCTCCCACAGGGACACTCTGGGATCTCCAGGAGCATTTCCATGGCAATTCCTGAGTGGATGAAGGAGGTTTGTGTGCTCATGAATGGGAGCTGCACAGGAGCTGGCACAGGGAAGGGTCCATCACCTCCAGAGAGATCCCAAGGGAGGCCAGGACCCCCTGGAATTGGGAATTGCCCCTCACCTCCCAGCACTCCCAGCTTTTAATGGATCCCCTTCCATTTTACCCCTTTCCTGGCACTTTTGGGTGAGCCTGGTGTTGGAATCTCCCCCTCCAGGCCTTGGGAAGCTGCACTATCCCTGCAGTATCCCTGCAGTATTCCCCTTTTCCCTGACCATGGCACCAAGGCTTGGACAGACACACTAAAATCCGTATTTCTAAGGGCTGATCCCATGGAGAAAGAGAAATTCCTCCTTCCTTCACCTTTTCCAGGCTGGTTTTTGCAGCATCCCAGCATCACCCAAACCTCTTCCATCAGGAATGGGATCAGACTTCCCAACAGAGGTGCACAAGACATTCAGGGAAGATGAAAAGCACTTGGAAAAGGGCAAATCCTGCCAATTTGGCCATAAAAATTTCAGAGGCTTCAGTGAAGCCCTGGGTTCCAAGCTGGAACAACATTGTTTGATGGGGCTCTGGAGACTCAGCCCCTCCAAAGGTTTTATGGGATAGAGAGCAGAACTACAGAACTGCAGTTCCAGGGTGGGGTTAGAGAGGCAGGAAAATGGGATTCAGGGCTGGCAGTGATGGCTTGGAAACCCTGATGGCCAGTCACGGTGGAAGCACTGGGATTTGGGAATTAGGAGGAATTAAAGAATATTTCCCATGCTTGAGGTGTCATTTTACAAGGGATGGGGTGCCAGAACACAGGGAATATGTGTCCAGGGAATGCGTGTTCCTTCCCAATATCCCACCCATATCTGCCCTGTCCCTGTTCCTCCCACTGCCAGAGGGGCAGGGCTGGATGGGATATTGGGCAGGAATTGTTCCCTGGGAGGGTGAGGAGGGACTGGGATGGAATTCCCAGAGCAGCTGTGTCTGCCTCTGGATCCCTGGCAGTGTCCAAGGCCAGGCTGGACATTGGAGCTTGGAGCAGCCTGGGACAGTGGGAGGTGTGCCTGGGGTTGGAATTGGGTGAGCTTTAATGTCCCTCTCAACCCAAACATTCCATAATTCCAGGATTTACATTTCCTAACCCTTGCTCTGAGCATTTTCTCCCACCCGTGACCCGTCCTGGGAAAAGGTTCACCCCCTGATTTCTTTGTTCCCCTCAATCCCACAAACTCTCCCAGTGGATTCCCTCCAATTTCTCCTTAAATTTTGAATTAATTCGATAAGGAGATCCCATAAGACCAATCCACAGAACCTTCATGGCACAGGAGCAGTTGGAAGCAGGAGAGGAAAGAAAACTTTGAATTTGTAGGGGAGGAGAGGGGCTTTGGTTGGAAAACAGGGTTGGGAATGAATTGGGAATGGATGCGAAGGAAAATGGATTTGGAGAGAAGGGATGGAGATGAAGCAGAGCCTGGAAGAGACAGAGATTGGGAAGGGAGGTAGGGAAGAGCCATCAGATCCAAGGATGAGGGAATGGTTTGGGTTTCCTGCTTCCCCTATACCCTATGGAAAAGAGGATTTTATAAAATGGTGGAAAAGTGAGGACAGGAAAACTTCAGAGTCCAGTTCCCCCCACCCCCTAAACTGGGCACCTCAGCCAGAGTTTGAGAACTGAGTCCAACAAATCCAGCCAGAATTTTCTGGGAGAATGAGGAGGAATGGTCTGGCTCCCTCTGGATGTGCCAGGGAATGAGAAGGAGGAGAGACAGAGTTTCTTGAAGCAGGGCAGTGGGGAATCCCCATCCCTGAGGGATTTCATCCATGTAGATGTGACATGTGGGGACATGGGGCACAGGTGGCCTAGAAGAAACAGCTGGACTCGATCTCAGAGGGCTTTTCCAACCTTTATAATTCCATAATTCCACGTTACTGGGAACTTAAGGCTGATTTTGCACATGAGTCTCAGGCCCAGCTCATCCAAGGGGAGCAGGAGTGGGGTCAAACCTGGGATGAGCCCAGAGGGGCTGCCCTGGACTTTTTATGGATCTCCAGGAGGTTTCAGTGCTGCTGTTCCTGTTGGATTTGCAAAGAAGGATCCTGGAGCTCCAAAATGCCATTTTTCCCTAGACACTCCATAACACTCCCAAGCTCTGCTCCAGAGGAGCTCCCAAAGGCTGAAGGGTCAAATTCATCCCTTAAAACCAGTTCCTCAGGAAGGGAGCAAATGGAAAGGAACAGCCAGGATGGGAAAGGAGCTGGAGATGCAAACAGACAATTCCAGCACCATTAACTGGGAACAATTCCAGGATCATTAACTGGGAGCTGGGATCAGCCAGCTGTGGCTGCTCTGGGTTTTTAGCATTTCAAAAGGGCTGGAGCTGCCTAGGATGGAAATTCCATGAAGTTGCTGATGTTGGAGGTCTTGTTAGGAAGGGAGGGTTCCAGTTCTGGTTTCACTGGGAACCCACCCCAGGTGGGGATGTTCAGGGAGGGGTTGGATCCTTCCTTGAGGTCGATGGAGTTTGTTGCCATCAGCCACATGAGCGGGGCTGGGCAGGAATTGGTGCTGGATCCATCCCAGAGCCAGAGGGAAATGGGGCAGGGACAGGTTCTTCCCCAGAGGGTGCTGGGCACTGCCCAGGCTCCCCAGGGAATGGTCCCAGCCCGAGGCTGCCAGAGCTCCAGGAGTGTTTGGACAGCACTGCCAGGGATGCCCAGGGGGCGGTTGTTGGGGGGGTCTGTGCAGGGACGGGAGCTGGACTCAGTCCTTGTGGGATCCCTCCCAGCTCAGGATATTCCAGGATTTTATGAAACTGCCCCGACCTCTGCTGGGATCATCTCCACCACATTCCCCTGTTTGGGAAAATGAAACAGGCAGGAAAACCAGGGATAGCACTTGCAATTAATTGAAGGAGTGACCTCTGTGGCTGCAGGCAGATGCTGGCAGCTCCCAGGAAGGCTCCATGCCAGGAGCAGTGTGAAAAGGCAGGAATGTGGCCAGGGAAAGGCTGTGGCAGGAGCTGATCCTCCCCTGCCCCTGGGATCTCTTCCCTCCAGGTTTTCCAAGCTCATCCCCTCTTCTCCTGGCATTTGGGAGAAGCAGGATCCATCCAGCTTCCAAAGAGTCAAATCAATTTTTCCCTTCCCCTTTCAGCACCTGCCAGCTGGGAACTGATCCCGGTAATCCTGGGGAAAGACGGGATCAGGAGGGTTGGAAAAGCGTTTAATTCATTAATTAATTATTAACGACTGCAAAAGGGCCAGGCTAGGAGTTTGTCACCCTCAATTAGAGGCTGGAGCTGGATTTCTCTATGCAGGAGCAGGAGGAGGAGCCCTTGGGAAGCTGCCAGGGAGCAGAATTCCTGCAGGATCCGAGGGCACGGATGTTCCTGCTGCCTTTTCCCTGCCTTTCCTGCTGCTGTATTGTGGTTAGTTCCCACTTCGGAGGCAGAAGGGGAGGATGGAGGGAGCAGCTCCACATCCCGGGGCTGATCCAGCCCCAGATCCCCCCCACCAACCCAGAACTGGGATAACCTGGAAGAAAGGAAAGGGATTCCCTCAGGAATCCCTCAGGAGGAGGAGGAGGATCAGGAGGGGCTGCAGGGTGAGGGATCAAACCCAATTAAGTCTCTCCCATTAATTCTTTCCATGGCTGAGGGCTGGGGTTGCTCCATCCCTCCTGCTCCTGTTCCTGGCTCCTTGTGGGCCTTTCCCAGCATTCCAGCAGCTCCAGTGCCACAGAGAGCAGGAATCCAGGTCTGAAATGAGCTCAGCAGTTCCCAGGGACCAAGGCTTTGGATGGAAAGGCTTTTCCTGAGGTTTCAGCCCTGATTTGGCCAGGAAGGGATTCATGGGAGCCCTTAGGGATGGATTCCCTCTGGATTTAACCCCAGGGATTCCTGTGCCAGGCTGGGAGCAGCAGCTAGGAGAAAACTCCACACATTTCCAGGGAATGTGCAGATTTTCCTGCTCGGGGAAAGTTTGGTGGAGCTTTTCCAGTTTGTAAAGTGGAGTCTGCCAGCAGGAATTCCAGCTGATCCTTCCGCAGCTGCTCCCACTCTTGAGAAGTTCATTGTCACCTGGGAGTGTCGCCTCCAGGGCATTCACTGTCACCTGGGAGTGTCACCTCCAGGGCATTCACTGTCACCTGGGAGTGTCACCTCCAGGGTGTTCACTGTCACCTGGAGTGTTGCTCCCATGGCACTGGGAGAACTCCTTAGAGACAGCTTATCCCAGTGAGTTATTCCAGGAATCAGGGAGCTCCTGGGAGGGGGGATGCCCTGAGGGGCGGCAGTGGCTTCCTCACAACAGGAGGAGCTCCTATGCCAGGGGACATGTCCTGCCCTGTCCCTGTCCCTCTCTCTGGCCCTGGCCCTGTCCTGCAGCTCATGTCCCTGTCCCCATCTCTGTCCCCTAGTTGCTATTCCTGTCCCACAGCTGATGTCCTTATCCCTGTCCCCAGCCAATGTCCCTGTCCCCAGCTGATGTCCCTG
>VWZU01007433.1:148004-187737 GCA_013397095.1 Sterrhoptilus dennistouni
CCACATGCCAGGTCAGGGGCAGGGACACCTGGGGACACCTGGGACATAGACTGGAGGGACAGGCCACATGCCAGGTCAGGGGCAGGGACACCTGGGGACACCTGGGACATAGACTGGAGGGACAGGCCACATGCCAGGGCAGGGGCGGGGACACCTGGGGCATAGACTGGAGGGACAGGCCACATGCCGGGTCAGGGACACCTGGGGACACTGGGAGATGGGCTGGAGGGACTGGGGGTACCTGAGGGAGGGGTGAAGGTGCCCATGGCCTTGGGGAAAGGCTGGATCTGAGCCAGCAGGGCCATCCCTGTCCTGGAGGATCAGGGACAGCAGAGGGGGAGGGAGGGATTGTCCAGCCCTGCTCTGGGCTGGGGTGGCCTAACCCAGATTTCTGGGGTGGTTTTGGGCACCACAAAATAGAAAAGACATCCAAGAACTCAAGAAGGTCCAAAGGGGGACATGAGGATGGGGAAGGGTCTGGAGGGGCACAAGGAGCAGCTGAGGGCACTTGGCCTGTTCACCTGGAGCAGAGGAGGCTGAGGGAAGACATCAGTGCGATCAATGTCCTCAGGAGGGGCACAGAAGGAGCAGCTTCAATCTCTGCTCCCTGTGACAGGGCCAGGGCCCCGGGAATGGCCTGAGGTTGTGTCACAGGGGTGGTTGGGATCGATCTCAGGGAAAGGTTCATCCCCCAGAGGGTGCTGGGCACTGCCCAGGCTCCCCAGGGAATGGTCCCAGCCCGAGGCTGCCAGAGCTCCAGGAGTGTTTGGACAGCACTGCCAGGGATGCCCAGGGTGGGATTGTTGGGGGGTCTGTGCAGGGTCAGGGGGGGACTGGGTGATCCTGTGGGGCCCTTCAGCTCAGGATGCTCCTGATTCCCTGTGAAATAGGGACAAACCATGGAAGAGAGACCTGGGTCTGATAAAGGTTGGAAAAGGCCTCTGGGATCATCATATCCCACCTTTTATAGCTCCAGTGCCTCCCTGGGGGCTGTTCCAGCAGCTCCTGCAGGAAAAGACCCCTGTGGCAGGCAGAGGTGGGAACAGCTGGGCTCACCTGACTGCAAGGAGGTCCCTGGGTCCCCATCAGAGCCCGGTGTCCCCCTGTGATGGCTTTGTCCTGTCCCTGCAGGGGATGCTCCCTTCTGCACCCCGGAGCAGTACAAGGAATGCGCAGAGCCTGCACTCAGTGAGTACCAGGGAATTCCTGGGTCCAGGGGAATTCCAGCAGCCTGGATCCTCCTGGCTGGCAGGAACAGAGGGATCTGCAGCCTGGAGAGGGGTTGGGATTAGCCCCAGGTTGCTGGGAAGTGTTGGATGCACTCTGGGATGAAGTTTCTCCTGGTTCTCCATGGGACAAATGGAGGGACCCATTCCAAGTCTGGATTTAAGAGACTCAGCCATGAGTTCTCCAAGCTGTTGTTGATGACAGTGCGGCCTCCAGCAAAAAGCCTCTCCAAGGTGGTGACAACTGGGATGAACTGGGAGAGAAATGTCCAGGAGAGACCCCTTGGACCCTTTCTGGGAGGGAAAATCTCTGCTCCTGCCCTGCTCCATGTCCCTGCTCCCTGGGATCCCACCCTGCTCCATGTCCCTGTTCCATGGGATCCCACCCTGCTCCATGTCCCTGTTCTATGGGATCCTGTCCTGCTCCATGTCCCTACTCCGTGAGCTCCATGCCTGCCCCCCTGCAGGTCTCCTGGCAGAGAAGGACAGCAATTACTGCATCTGCAGGACCCCCTGTAACCTCACCAGGTACAACAAGGAGCTCTCCATGGTCAAGATCCCCAGCAAGACCTCGGCCAAGTACCTGGAGAAGAAGTTCAACAAGTCGGAAAAATACATCTCGTGAGTGGGGGAGGACCTGAATTCCTTTGATTTTGGGAGGGAAATGTCTGGAAAATGCCCAGTCCTGGCCAATCCATCCCCAGCACAGGGATGTCCTCCAGGGAAGAGCAGACAGAAATCCTGGAAGGGACAAGGTCGATTTCTTCTCAGTAGAACAACCTGAGTTCTTTCCCAGGGATTGTCCTTGTGGCAATCCTGCAGTCCCACCAAAAAAAGTGCAGATTTTCCCAATTTTGCTGGTCCTGTTGCAGATTTGTATCTCTGGACTCAGGTTCTTAGGCTGTGGGTCTCTCCCAGCCTGGGGCATGTGATTGCCATTTGTGGGAAGTGAAAGTAGTTTCAGATCCTTTGGATTCTGCTTCATAGAATCATGGAATGGTGGGGTTAGAAGGACCTTAAACCCATCCAGCTCGGCCCCTGCCATGGGCAGGGACACCTTCCACTAGCCCAAGTTGCTCCAAGCCCTGGCCAGTGTGGCCTTGGACACTTGCAGGGATCCAGGGGCAGCCACAGCTGCTCTGGGCACCCTGTGCCAGGGCCTCCCCACCATCACAATCAGGAATGACCATCCAAGAAAAGAGTTCCCAGCAAACGGAGATCCAAGATCCTGAGGAATTCTGGGAAAACCTTTCCCAGCTGTTCCAAAGGCTCCCAGAGCCCTCAGGGTGCCCTGGGCTCCTGCTCTGCACCACCTCCAAGTTCTGTGGGTTCTGAGGACCCCAGAGAGAGGAGCAATCCAGACAAAAAGGAATAAAGCCCAAAAATCCAGTTTTTCCCTTATCCCAAAGGATTGAGCCACCAGTGGCTCCTGAGCTGATGTTTTTCCCATTTCCACAGAGAGAATATTCTCGTGCTGGACATTTTTTTTGAAGCACTCAACTACGAGACCATTGAGCAGAAGAAAGCCTATGAAGTGGCAGCCTTACTTGGTAAGGGGGGGACTGGGACCAGTTTGGGGTCTCTACTGGTCTGGGAGGGGCAGAGAGATGCTGGGAGGGGTCCGCAGCCCTGAAACCCCCAGCAAGGCCCCATCTCTACTTTCCTCACCCCACCACAGCATCCCAGGAATGTCCCCATGGATGCTCCATGTGTTCATGGAAGGTTCTGGAGCTGTTCCATTCCTGCCTACTCCCTTTTTTTGGAGATTTTGGGGCTGGATTGGCGCCGTCTGTGGTGCAGGGTGTTGAGGACATCCCAAAACCATCTCCCCATCACCTCTTCCTGCTCCAAATTCATGTTTTCCAGCCAGGCTTGAGCTCTTGGCCTTCAGCTGCTTCATGGAGGAGGAGATCCCATGGCAAGTTCTGCTCTATCCCTGTCTGCTCCCAGCATCCCAGTTTTGGGGAATTCTGCTCCCCATAGTGCTCCCTGGACAGTGGCAGGGGGAGGACATCCCAAAACCATCTCCCATCGCCTCCTCCCTGCTCCAAATTCATTTTCCAGTTTCCAATTTCCAATCGCCTCTTCCAATTTCCAGCTGGGCCTGAGTTCTGGGCCTTTGGATGCCTCATGGAGGAGCTGGAGGAGACCCATGAAAGGTTCTGCTCCATCCCTGCCTGCTCCCATTTTGGGGAGATTTTGGGGCTGGGTGGCCACTGGGTGGCTGTGGTGCCCCCTGGGCAGTATGTGGACATCCTAAAATCCCATCTCCATCACCTCTTCCCTGCTCCAAATCCATCCTTTCCAGCAGGAGGTGGAAGAGACTCATGGAAGGTTCTGGAGCTGCTCCATCCCTGCCTGCCTCCAGCTCCCCATTTTTGGAGATTTGGGGTTGGGTGGGTGCTGGGTGCTTTCTGTGGTGCAGGGTCTGCAAAACCATCTTCCCATCTCCTCTTCCCTGCTCCAAATCCACCTTTTCCAGCCAAGCCTGGGCCCTTGGCCTTTGGATACCTCGTGGAAGAGCTGCAGGAGACCCTGAGCTGCTCAGCCCCAAATCAGCTCCAGCTTTGGGTTCCAGCTGCAGATTTGGGGTTGGCCCCATTGGGTTTGGGGTGGGGGTGAACTCTCCCTGAGCTCTGCAGCCTCCCTGAGCCACCCCAAATCCCTGGATCCCTCTGGAATACTGGGAGTGCTCAGCACCTTGGGAAGCTGGAGCTGGGTCACCTCTGGGGCATGGAGGTGTCCCCATGTCACCCCACATGGGTGGCCCTGCCAAAGGGTCCCTAAGGAGCTCTTCTTCTCCCAAATTCCTGGGGCTTTTCCAGGAATTCCAGGGAGGAAGAGGAGGGTGCTGGAGCCTCTCTGACCCAAACCCCATTTGCACCTCATAGCACCCCCATTCCCAAGGCTCTGGAGCTTCAGGAAGAGCCTCATCCCAGAACCTGTTTCCCAGATGATTCCCTGTGGTGTAAATCCAGAACACCCCTGGGATCATTCTGGGTTCTCACTTTGTTCCCAAACTTTTTCCCTCTTTCCTCTCTCCGTGTCTCATGGACACCCCTGGAAAAGGCCCCTTGCCCCCCTCACCCATGGGTGCCTTTGCTCAGGGCTATTCTCCAGCAAAATCCATGGGATTTGCCTTCCCTGAGCACCACATCCCAGTTACCTTCCCAGCACATTCCTGGGAGTCTCCTCAGGTTCCTCCTCCACCCCGGGACACTCAAGCAGAAGCTGGGAGATGCTTCCCAAAAACCCAGGGCACCTCCCTTCCCACTTTTTGCCAGGTTGAGGTTTTTCCTTTGCTCCAGGGGCATTCATTCTTCCCATCACCTTCCCCAGACCGGGAATTGGGATTCCTGGAGTGCTCCAGGCTCCATTAGCAGGAAAACCATTTCAGGGCCAGGGCCCATTTGCAGAGTGCTGCCAATGCCTTTGGAGACTCTGCTGCTCCGGGGGGAATTCTTCCCAGATTGGAGGCTGGCAGCTCCTGGGACAGAGCCCGGGAGCCCTCACGGTGCTGCTGTTCCCTGCAGGTGACATTGGTGGCCAGATGGGGCTGTTCATCGGGGCCAGCATCCTCACCATCCTCGAGCTCTTCGATTACCTGTACGAGGTAAGGCTCTGCCAGCCCTCAGCCCAGATTTCCCATCCTGGAGCCCCTCAGCCCCAGATTTCCTATCCTGGTCCCCCTCAGCCCAGATTTCCCATCCTGGTCCCCCTCAGCCCTGGATTTTCTGTTCCCTGGGGATCCCAGAGCCCCCACAAAATCCTGTATTTCCAACCTGCCTCATCCAGGTCTGCCACAGCCCCATCTCAGGCTGGGAATAGGGAGTTTCATTCCCATGGGATGTGAGAGTTGTCCATGGCTGTTGATTTAATGTGTCCCAATCCAGGCTGGGGACATGTCCCATTCCAGGGAAGGGAATCCCACAATCCCAGCTGTGAACTCACTTCAAACCTTCTCATTTTCATTTTTTTGGGGGATGCTGACTTTATATTTTTATATTTTCAGACAATTCCCCTCATCCCAATCTCTCCTGGGCAGCTCCAGCATTGGTGTCATTAACCAGGAATAAAAAAGATAGAAAAATTCCAGACCTAAAGCTCAAAGAGCAACAAAAGCTGAGCCTGAATTTAGAGCTCGGCCTAGATACCCAAATATTTCATTAAATTTGCCTTTTCCTGTATTTCTGGGGGATTTTTCCTAAGTAGGCCATAAGAAGCATCACAAATTTGGGATTTTCCTCTCTGTTTTCCTCCTTTCTTTGACATTTGCTGATAAAATTTGTCAGATGTGGGGGGTTTTGCAGCTCTTTTTGTTTTTTCTTCTTATTTGAGCTTCAAATACATTTTGTCCTCTCAGAGAAGCTCCCTGGGGATGCCCCAGCAGGGGAATCTTCACATTCCCAGATATTTAACCCCCACCAACCAGGAAAAAAGGAATAAAATACCTTGAAATTTCAAAAAAATCCATGGTTTCCCCCTCTGCTCAGAGTTTCACAAAGTGAGGGGGTCAGCACCTCAAAAATTTGAGTTTCCAGACAAAATACTTTGAGATTATGGGAATGGCAGCAACCAGACTTTTTTTTTTTTTCTTTTTCTTTTTCTTTTTCTTTTTTTTTTCCATGGATTGGTCAAATTTGGGGGAAATATTGACCATAAAGAGGTTTTTTTGTGATCTTCTGCTGAGCTCTGTCCTCATGGTCCCAAATTCCCACCACACTTCCCTGCACCAGCCAGGATCCACATTCCTTAGGAACTGACCCAATTTTTTGCCATTTCAGCTTTTTCCTCCTTGGTTTTATTTCTCTTTTCTCCCAGTGGAAGTTTTCCTGTAAAACACTTCCCAGGTTTTATAGGATTTCCCTGGAAGCCAAATCCTGCAGCAGCAGGAAAATGAAGGGGCTGGGAAGGAAAATGGAGCTCACAGAGCTGGGACCTTTCCCTGAACCCCAAAAGGGTCCCAAAAATGGAAGTTTTGTGGGTTTTGTTCCTCGTAAGAGAATCCTGGAATGGTTTGGATGGAAGGGACCTTAAGGATCATCCATTCCCACCCCTGCCATGGCAGGGACACCTTCCACTGTCCCAGGCTGCTCCAAACCCCAATATCCAACCTGGCCTTGGACCCTCCCAGGGATCCAGGGGCAGCCACAGCTGCTCTGGGCACCCTGTGCCAGGGCCTGCCCACCATCACAGGGAACAATTCCTGCCCGGCCTCCCATCCAGCCCGGCCCTGGGCAGTGGGAAGCCATTCCCTGTGTCCTGTCCCTCCATCCCTTGTCCCCAGTCCCTCTCCAGCTCTCCTGGAGCCCCTTTAGGCCCTGGAAGTGGCTCTGAGCTCTCCCTGGAGCTTCTCCTCTCCAGGTGAGCACCCCCAGCTCTCCCAGCCATGGCACAGCTCTTGGAGAATCCTCCTTCTCCCAACCCTTTGGAATACACCCCAAACCCAGCACATCCCAGTGCTCCCTATCCCACTCCAGCCTCTTCCCACCTTAGTCCCGACTCCCTCTTCTTGCAGCTGATCAAGGAAAAATTAT
This sequence comes from Sterrhoptilus dennistouni, assembly GCA_013397095.1. NCBI lineage: Eukaryota > Metazoa > Chordata > Aves > Passeriformes > Zosteropidae > Sterrhoptilus > Sterrhoptilus dennistouni. The sequence continues at coordinate 154,768 of VWZU01007433.1, forward strand.
TGGACCTTCTTGGAAAAGAGGAAGAGGACGGGAGCCATGACGAGAACGTGGTAAGGAGAGAAGGGAAAACTCCCTGGGGACGCTGGAGCTCTTCCCACATGTGCCAGGATCCTGTTATTAAAATTATAATTAGAGATGCCTCTGCCCCAGTTAAGGTGCAAACGGGACCAGATGCCAGTGACAATAATCTGGAGGGGTTTATTGGATAGTAAATATGAGAGAGAGAGAAACAGCAAGGGAAAGAAATGGCAAATAGGTGGGGGGACCAGAAAGAGAGTGACAGAGACAGAAAAAGGAAAATAATCACCATCCATGGATCCCAGCAGTGCTCCACTGATCTTCTCCAGATAGTCTTGGTGGTGAAGGCCCCTCAGAAGCACAGAATGGGTTAATGCAGCCCAGGCTGGGCAGGAACCCCTAGGCACATCCCTACAGGAGTGGAGTTTGTCTCCTACATCCCACTCCAGGTTTGGTGCATCAGTGCAGTCCTGCAGGGCTGCAGGAATGGCCCTGGGGAGCACCTTGGGGCTTTTTGGTGCATTATGACACCCCCTGAGCTGCTTCTCACCTGAAGATCCCGTGGATGTGGCCCCCCAGGACTGGGGGCTCCACAGCTGAGCCAGTTTCTGTAAGGGAGGATGGGTGTTCACCACCTCAGACCAGAGGGACACCCAAAATCTCCTCCCCCCCTCATTTTGGGGGACTAAACCTGGCTCCTGCAGGCTCTGGTGTCCCTCACCCCAAACTCAGCCAGGGAAGAGTCCCTGCTGTGTTTGGCTTCTTGTGGATGCATTCCTCTCCCTCAGCCATTGTTTTTTCCTAGACCTGAGATGATTAAAGAATGGATTTTCCCTTTATCTGATTTGGTGGTTTAACTTACAGTCAGAAGCCCCAGTCAAGCATCTTCAGGGAGGCTTCTTTGGCTTCTTTATCCAGTTTTTGTTATAATGAGCAAAACTTGATATCAGTGTTTCAGAGATGAACTATTTCAGTCTCTGACAACCCCAAACCCAGCCAGGGAAGAGTCTCTGCTGCGTTTCTTGTGGATTCATTCCTCTCCCTCAGCCTTCTTTGTCTGAGGTGATTGAAGGGTGGCTTTCCCTTTATCCAGTCCCAGCAGTTTGATTTCCAGCCCAAAGCTCTCCAAGGAGGTTTCTGTGGTTGTGGCTCCTTTACCCAGTTCTTGTTGCAGTGAGCAAAACTATATCAGGAATAAAATACCTTGAAATTTCAGAACAATCCACAGTTTTTCCCCTCTGCTCAGAGTTTCACAAAGGGAGGGTCAGCACCTCAAAAATTCGAGTTTCCAGCCAAAATTCTTAGAGACTGTGGGAATGACAGCAACAAGATACAATTTTATTATTTTTTTTCATGGATTGGTGGAAATATTGACCGTAAAGAGGCTTTATGTTTGAGGCATGAAGTATTTCAGTCCCTGGCGATGTGGGGGGGCCAGGGGGCATCCAGCAGCTGTGGGATAACACATTCCCTGGTTTCCCATCGGCAGAGCACCTGTGATCCAGTGCCAAACCACTCGGAGAGCCTGAGCCACACTGTGACCGTGCCCCTGCAGGCCCCGCTGGGGACACTGGAGGAAATCGCCTGCTGACCCCTCCCCACCACAGTGCCCATCCCAAGGAAGGAAAACTGCACAGGGAAAACAGGGACCCAGCTCAGGTTTGCACCGGGGGAAAAAAAAAAAAAGATGGGAAAAAAAGAATACTGGGAAAAAAAAAATACTGAAAAAAAAAAAGATGGAAAAAAATTATTTTAAAAAATCTATTAAAAAATTAAAAAAAAAGAAGAAAAACTCACTATGCATTAAAAGAATATAAAAATAATATAAAACTATAAATTCTAAATATACTCTGCCCAAAGTGAGAGGCGCCTTGGACCTGACTCCTGTTGTCCTTTCCTCCCTGGGGGGGTTTGGTTCCAATCTGGGAAGCAGCTCCCAGGCTGGGAGAGCTGGGAATGTTCACCTGGAAAAGGGAAGCTCAGAGAAGAGAAACCTCAGAGCCCCTTCCAATGCCTACAGGGGCTCCAGGAGAGTTGGAGAGGGACTTGGCACACGGGATGGAGGGACAGGACACTTTTTGGGATTGTCCAAGCCTGAGCAGCAGCAGCAGCAGCAAATCCCAAAGGAAGCAAATCCCTAATATCCTGAGCATTGCAGGCCAGGGCTTCTCCTGGCCCCAGCATTCCTCAGCTGCCTCTCTTAGCTCTGTTCCTCTTTGCAGTCCCTGGGTTTCAGTGCCAGAAGGAGCATCCCAGAATTCTCCATGGCCAGCGCCATAGGCTGAGAGTTTTGGGATAAAAGATCCCAAAGGCGCCACTCTTGGATCCTTCTCCCGGTCGCATCCTCCGGGGGAGGTTGGGCTGAGTCCCGAGCCCAGCCCAAGGTGAGCATCCCTGGAGAGGAGCCACAGGGGCTCCCCATGGATCATCCCAGTCCTGCTCCTCCGCCTGCAGTGCCTGCAGAGTCCAGGAACAGTGGGTGGGGTTCATTCAATTCTTTTTTGATTTTTGGGGGGAATTTTTGGAATTTCCTTCTTCTCCCATTCATGGATTCTGTGCTTTCTCCTCATTCTCCTGACTGATATTAAAGCTGGTCTTGTGGAAATGGCCAGGCTGTGTCATTCCTCCTCATCCCCAGTGGGAGGGCAGATCCCAGGAAAAGCCTCCCCAGGGCTCTTCCTCCTCATTATCCCTCCTTCTCCTCTCCCACCACGTCCTCACACAGCTCTGGATGGGGTGGGAGTGGTGCCATGGCCATGCTCAGCTGCATCCCTGTCTTCTCTGGGATGGGGATCTCCAGGAAGTGCTTGCATCTCTGGGATGTTGTGGAATCTTTGCTGACAGAGCTGTTGGAAGCCTCTCCATGAGGTTTGGGGATTGTTCAGCCTGGAGAGGAGAAGCTTTGCGGCGAGCTCAGTGAGCCTTTCCAGTGCCTGAAGGGAGCCTGGAAAAAAACATGGAGACAGACTGGGGACAAGGGATGGAAGGACAGGACATGGGGAATGGCTTCCCACTGCCCAGGGCAGGGTCAGATGGGATATTGGGAAGGAATTGTTCCCTGGGAGGGTGGGCAGGCCCTGACACAGGGTGCCCAGAGCAGCTGGGGCTGCCCCTGGATCCCTGGATGTGTCCAAGGCCAGGCTGGACACTGGGGCTTGGAGCCGCCTGGGGTAGTGGAAGGTGTCCCTGCCCATGGCAGGGGTGAGAATTCAATGATCTTGAGGCCACTTTCAACCCAAACCGGTCCAGGATCCTGGGATTACAACTTTTCCTTTACTGATCCACTTTAACTGGCTCCAAAGTGTAACAAGAAAATCCATTTCCATCTGAGTGCATCCCAAAATGTGTCAGCAGTACCTTCATCCCTGGATCCAGGCACTGAGGGGCTGCTCTGCCACTTCTCCAGCACTGGGAGAGACCTGGGAATTTTAAGAAACCCCCAGGGACAAGTGAGGGTTTGAGGGCCCTGAAAAAGGCCCCTGAGTCCTGATGGAGTGGGATGGGAAGAGAGATCATTTCCAATTCCAAACCTCATCAGGATAAAGGTTTCCTTTTCCAGAAAAAAAATAGAGATTATAAAGATCAGGAAAACGTGTGAAAATTATTTGAGGATTCAGGAGAAAAAACAACAGAAGTTCAAGTCCCCAGCACAGCCCCATCTCTGCTGAGTGCCCCAGGATTTTCCAGAGAAAAGGAAAGCTCCATTATTTGCAGTAATTAATCCCATGCTGGCTTGGAGCACATTCCAAGGAAAAGGGAAAGGAGTGGAAAAGGCACTGGCAGGTCCATCCAACCCCTGTTTGGTGTTGGGTGGATCTGCAGGGATGGGAGCAGGGATGGGAGCAAGGATGGAGCAGGGATGGAGCAGGGATGGGAGCAGGGATGGAGCAGGGATGGGAGCAAGGATGGAGCAGGGATGGAGCAGGGATGGAGCAGGGATGGGAGCAAGGATGGAGCAGGAATGGAGCAGGGATGGGAGCAAGGATGGAGCAGGGATGGAGCAGGGATGGGAGCAAGGATGGAGCAGGGATGGAGCAGGGATGGGAGCANGGCAGGGTCAGATGGGATATTGGGAAGGAATTGTTCCCTGGGAGGGTGGGCAGGCCCTGACACAGGGTGCCCAGAGCAGCTGGGGCTGCCCCTGGATCCCTGGATGTGTCCAAGGCCAGGCTGGACACTGGGGCTTGGAGCCGCCTGGGGTAGTGGAAGGTGTCCCTGCCCATGGCAGGGGTGAGAATTCAATGATCTTGAGGCCACTTTCAACCCAAACCGGTCCAGGATCCTGGGATTACAACTTTTCCTTTACTGATCCACTTTAACTGGCTCCAAAGTGTAACAAGAAAATCCATTTCCATCTGAGTGCATCCCAAAATGTGTCAGCAGTACCTTCATCCCTGGATCCAGGCACTGAGGGGCTGCTCTGCCACTTCTCCAGCACTGGGAGAGACCTGGGAATTTTAAGAAACCCCCAGGGACAAGTGAGGGTTTGAGGGCCCTGAAAAAGGCCCCTGAGTCCTGATGGAGTGGGATGGGAAGAGAGATCATTTCCAATTCCAAACCTCATCAGGATAAAGGTTTCCTTTTCCAGAAAAAAAATAGAGATTATAAAGATCAGGAAAACGTGTGAAAATTATTTGAGGATTCAGGAGAAAAAACAACAGAAGTTCAAGTCCCCAGCACAGCCCCATCTCTGCTGAGTGCCCCAGGATTTTCCAGAGAAAAGGAAAGCTCCATTATTTGCAGTAATTAATCCCATGCTGGCTTGGAGCACATTCCAAGGAAAAGGGAAAGGAGTGGAAAAGGCACTGGCAGGTCCATCCAACCCCTGTTTGGTGTTGGGTGGATCTGCAGGGATGGGAGCAGGGATGGGAGCAAGGATGGAGCAGGGATGGAGCAGGGATGGGAGCAGGGATGGAGCAGGGATAGGAGAAGGGATGGGAGCCAACCATCAGCTCCCAAAAACCCCAAAATTCTGATGGAAAAAAAATGAAAAAAGAATCCCTGTGGGAGATGAAAATCTCATGGATAAGGCAAGAAAATCCAGAGTGGTATTGCCTGGGGGGTTTGGCTGAGCTGGAGCTCAGGAAATTCAACCTCAACCACAAATCCATCAAACAAAGCTGGAATTGCCATCCCAAGGGATAATCCCCATTGGAGCCCCACAGGGGATGAAGCACCAGATCATCCCTCCTGGGCAGCAGGGCCCCAGGGCTGGGACAATGAGGAAAATCCCACTGGAATGCTTCAGGAGGAAAAGCAGGAGCAGAACCTGCTCTGAGAAGCAATTTCTGAAGTGCAGCTGCATTTCTGGGAAATGGAAGAGCTCAGCTTGCCATGGAGAGGGCTGGAGCCCAGGCCAAAGCACATTCTCAAGATTTATGGCCCAGCCACCACCTCCCTGAGCAGCTCCCACAGCTCCCACAAGGACCAGGAAAACGCCCAGGAAATGCTCTTGGAGTTGCCTCCTCTTACTCAAGGTCACCCAAGCACCTCTCCCTATTCCTCCTTCATTCCCAGCATTCAGGAGGCTCCTCCATCCCACGGGATGTTCCAAGGACCGTCATCATTCCCAGGAATCACCAACTGTAAAGAACATTCCATGGTCCATTTTCCCTGCTCCTCCCCCCGAGCCTGTGGCAAGGACAGCAATTAGAGGCAATTAATGGGAATTTTTAGCAGGAAAATTGTCCTTGTTCTGTGTTAGTTTGGGTGGGAAGAGCCCAATCCCAACCCCAATCCTAATCCCATCCCAATGGGAATTTTTGTGGTGGTTCCTCTCCCACCCCTTGGTGGTTTCTGAAGGTTTTGTTGCCTTCTCCATTCATCCATTAGCTCATGGAATTTCTGGGAGCCGCAGTCACTGTTTCCTTGGCTGTGTCTGAGCACATCCATATTAACATGCTTTGTGTCTGACTCCAGTTTTAAGCTCTCAGAAGCTTTTCCCTCCCCTCCTCCCTGTGTTTCTCAGCATCTCCATTGTTATTCCAGGCAGGAATATCCCCCAGCCTCCTTAAAGGAATCATCTCACACTCCGCAGGGTTCCTGCTCTTCCTGAGCTCGGGAGCAGCCCTGGAGCACACCCTGAGCCATGGATCAAGACGATCCAGGGTTTCATCCAGGAAAACTCTCGAGCAGGGCTGGAACAGGGAGATCAGGCTCATCCCAGCTGCATTCCTGGAAGGATGGAAATGTTGGAATCCTCAGTAACACCCCTGGGATTTCCCTGGAGCTCTGGCGTGAAAGGGGGGGAGCACTACTCCCAGGTCACCGATTTGGGGAATTCCTGCTCCCAACTTCGCATTTTTCCCTCCCTCAGCCTCTCCACCCCCTCCAAGAATTCCTCTGTCTGTAAATTTTTGTCCCTCCTCAGCCTGGCTCCTCAAGGAGCTCCCCAAGCTCCCTCTGTGCCTGCAATGGAACCATGCTGCCATTCCCGGCGCTTGAAATAATTCCTTCATTTCCCCCTCGGGGATTCCCGAGGCCCCGGCAGATATTCCTGACCAGCTGAGCCGCTGGAATCTGAGATCTCTCCACGGCAGCTGCCGGGGCTACTCCGGGCTCTGAGGGTGGGTCCTGCTCACCCAAACACGGCCCTGCAGGCGGAAAGGGGTCCCACAATCCTGAGCCATCCAGGCTGATTCCCCATTTCTGTGCTGTCCTGGATGCTCCTGTCCCATTCCTGTGTCTTTCAGGATGCTCCCTCATTTCTATTCCATCCAGGCTGCTCCTGTTCTATTCCCACGTTCTGGTGCCATCCAGGCTGCTCCTGTCCCATTCCTCCACCACCCAAGCTGCTCCAGCCAGGATGCTCCCACATTTCCATGCATTTCAGGCTGCTCCTGCATTTCTGTTCCACACAGGCTGTTCCCCCATTTCCCCACTCCGGACACCCCCAGGGCCATTCCGCTGGATTGTGGAGCTGTTCCCAAGGGAAGGGCAGGGCTGGCTCCAGCAGGGATGAGCTGTTGGCTCCACGGCTGGGATGGAAGTGCAGCAGCTTTTCCTCCATGTGCTTCATCCTCCCTTTTCCTCAGCCTGGTTGAAATTCCCACCGGGTCTCCTCCAGGATCTGTGTCCTTCCTTGGAGACTCTCCATGCTGCTGGGAGGAACTTGGCACAGAGCAGGAAAACCTCAGGCAAAGCAGGGAAGTTTGCAGAGCACAAATCCCTTTTTTCCACCAATCTCCTGCAGGAAAACGTGACAGGAGAGGAACAAAGTGGAGCAGGACCTGGGGGGAGATCCCACCTTCGGCTCTTCCTGGAAATATCCCAGTGATTTTTCCCAAGCCCAGGGCTAGGACTGCTCAGGTGCAGGTTTGTCCTGGTTTCCCACATTCCGTGGAGGATATTGGTCATCCAGAGGCTCTCTGAGGGGATTTTGCTCCTCAGGGAGTTAACGGCTGTAATTCCTGAATTCCCAGACGGGAATTTCACTATCCAATCACAAATCATTGCTCAGGGAGCAGGAGCACAGTGGGCTGTTTCCACGAGCAGGATCTGCAGGAATAACCCTGGCAGGGTTTGGGGCTGGCACAGGAATGTCCAGGAGAAGGGCAGCAGCCATCGGGAAAATTCCAGAAACCTGATCCCAAAATAAATGTGGGATGAAGGACTCTGGAGACGAGCCCTCCAGGGAACAACACCTCATGGCATTGCTCTGCTCTTAACTCCCCTCTGGACTCCTGCCTGGATCCCACCTCCCCTAAATCCCTGAATTCCCAGAAAAAGCTCCAAGCACTGGGATTTCAGGCACAGTTGGATTTTCCCAGTGAAATCCGTGGCTGAGATTCTGGGAAGCTGCTTTAATTTGATAACCCAGAATATTCTAACAGAATATTTCACTGAACCAGACAGAATTCCATTTTCCATCCCCCTCCTTGGCAAGGGGCTTCCCAAGCCCCTAGAGCCTTTTTCCATCAGGATTCTCTACATAAGGCATGGGAGCACTGGAATTTGTCACCTTCCAGCTCATTCATGAATTCCCACCCAAACCCTGACCTCGGGGCCATGAGGAGTGCTCAGTTCCCATTCCCGTGGCACAGCAGTGGCAGGAATGTGGCAGCACCCTGGGCTGCCTTGGCTGGACAAAGCTGAGCCTGGGCTGCTCTTGGAGCAGGAAAAATCCACAAAAACCAAAGTCTGAGAGCAGCTCCAAGCCAGAACTGGAGGCAGAAACCAGGAATGGTGGGAACAGGATTTGGGAGAAGGGCAGAGCCTTGGGAACACCTTTGGCCACCTCCATCAGGGATTTCTCGAGCTGCAGCCATGGAAAACCATCCCCAAAGGGGCCCTGTCACCCCCAGCAGCAGCCTGAGGAGGAAGGAGCTGCTCTAAGGCTGTGAGGATCCAGGGGGAAGCATCCCTGTGAATTCCCTGTTTGTTGGCTGAGAACAGGATTCAGCTTTTTAATTATGGATGAGAAAATAAGGGATAATGGATGGATTTACAAGCAGCACTTTGTCATGTAGGGCAGCCATGAAAAATTCAGGAGCTTGGGAAGTGCCTTTTTCCCTGCACAGAATTCCCAGCCCTCCCCTCACAGCCAGACTGCAAAACACTCTGCCAGGACCTGGAAAAACATTCCAAAGAGGCTCTCAGTCTGTAGCTAAACTGTAGATTAAATATTCCAAATTTGTGCCTGGTTCCTTGTGGGAGAGAATTCCCACATGGGGATGGGAATGGGCCTGGGAGGAGGGAATTGTGTGCAGGGATCCAGAGGGGAAGGGGCAGGGATCAAACACGAGGAAAGGGAACAAGGATCAGACACTGCGAAAAGGAACAGGGATCAAACACTTGGAAGGGGATAGAGATCAGGCTCTGGGGAAAGGGACAAGGATCAGACACTGGGAAAGGGAGCAAGACACTGGGAAAAGGGACAGGGATCAGACTCTGGGAAAGGGACAAGGATCAGACAGACCTCAAAGGCTGGAGAGGCAGAGAAGCACAGAAGCAGGGACTGGGAAGAGGATAGGGATCCTTTCCCAGTGTTCCAGTCCCCTCCAGTGCCCAACACTCCAAACATGGAGTGGGGCTATGGGAAGAGCATACCAAGCTCCTCAGCCCTCCCAGCTGGAATGAGTTTTAAGATCCCTAAACAGGGATCAGCAGCACTTTGGAGCAGAGGAATCTGGCCTGGATCCCCAAAACGTGAATCAGACCTGTGAAAGGAGGGCATTAACCCCAAGGGAAGAGCCTGGATCCCCAAAACATGGGGAGCTCAGCCCCTGTAGGGTCAGGACAAGGATGGGTCCAATCCTCCCCAGGTGACAGCGACATCCCCAAATCCTGAGCCATCTCCTGATCCTGCACATCCAGGCTGGAAGAAGCCTGGAAGTTGGAGAAGCAAGGCCGCGATTCAGGGACACGAGTCCAAGGAAAAGGCCCAAAGGCAGCAGGAGCAGCTGTTGGACACCACCTGGATGTGCCACCCCCCGCCCTGTCCCCAGCCCGCAGTGACAGGAGCAGAACCGAGCACAGGAATTTGCTGGATCCACGGACAACGAGGCTCCTGATTTGTTTTTAATGGCATTGTTTACTGGCAGGGAAATCTCCCGGAGCCAGAACTTGTCTCTCCTAATAAAAAACAAGGAAATAACAACAGGAGCGAGGAGGGAGAACATTTGGAAGCCATCAGGTTTTGATTTGATTGATCCTGGTAATAAACCAGGAACTGTTAGGCTGGAACAGAGGTTGTAGCTCCCCATCCATAATTTCAGAGGAAATGAGAGCTATGAATGTGCAAAATCCCCCCAAACTCCAGGGTAAAAAATTCAGGAAGGATTGTGGAAAAAAACTGGGAAAAGGATTGGTGGTCCCAGTGCTGGATGCTATGGGATCCCAGTCCCAGTCCCAGTTAAGAGGTTGTGGAAATGGGACATGGGAAGAGGAAAGACAGAGGGACAAGAGGAGAGGGAAGAGGGACATGGGGTGTGGGGAAAGAGGAACACGGGGAGAGGGAAGCGGGACAGGGGGAGGAGGACACAGGGAATGGGAAGACAGACAAGGGGAGAGGGGAAAAAGGAGATGGGCAGGGAGGAGAGGACTCCAAGCACTCTCCCTGAGCAGCAGCAGCAGCAGGAACAACGTGGGATGAGCTGACTGTGAGCCCCATTCCCATCTCTGTGTGCTGCCAGAGGGATGAGGGAGAGCCCGGGAAGGAGGGAAGGCTGGGAGGGAAGTGTTCATTCATTCTTCTGCTCTTTTTCCTGCTTTGATTTTGTTGAGAATAAATTCAGATAATATCCCCAAGTTCTGTCTGTTGTGTCCATGATGGCATTGAGAAGGGATCTCTCCCTCCTTTCCTTTCAGCTCCTGAATCCTTTTTATTTCCTCTCCCTGTCCTGCAGAGGGAACTGAGGGGCTTTGGTGGCATCACCAACATGTGCAAACCCCCCTGTGCCCCCAGCCCAGTCTGGTCACAGTTCCATCCCTGGGGTGCCATTTCCCCAGAGTGCTCAGGGTGGGACAGGAAGGTCAGGAGCACAGAGAACCCCATCCTCAAAGATCCCAGAACCACAGAATGCCAGGCTGGTTTGGGTTGGAAGGGACATTTAAAGGGCATCTGGTCCAACCCCACCTCAATGAGCAAAAACACAAATGAGGGACAACACCAAGAGCATCCTTAAAAATCTGTTTTCCACATTGGCTCCCCACATCCCAGGGACACATCCCAAGGACTCATTTCCGAGCCTTGCCTGGCAGGGCCACCGAAGCCTTGAGGGACCACAACCACCCAGTTGCTCTGAGGAGGGGCATTCCCAGGGTGTAAATTCCCCCAAAACCTTGGGAAAGTCCAGGTCCCTGAGCAGGTTGTGGTGGGGAGGCGTTTCCAGGGTTTTCCCACACCTCTTTTATTCCCTTCCCTGTGTTTTCCTCTCGGATTCCAAGGGTTTGGCTGTAATTGTGCCCCTGCCAATTGTTCTCATCACAAACCTGAGGGTTTGATTATATCACACGTCTCTCAAAACAGCTGCTTTTCCCTGGATCACTCACTCCGAGCAAAATATCCCCATTTTTCTGTGCTCTGGTTTGGAAATGTTCTTCCCTTCCATTTTGCCAAAGGATTTCATCTAAAGCAGGAGGAGCTTTGCCCTTATCTCTGTCCCTTTCAACTCAGTTTAGCACCAATTCCCTCTCCAGGCCCAGTTTAGGACCACTTCTCTTTCCAGGCCCATTTAGCACCAATTCCCTGTTCCCTCCTGCTGGAGGATGAAGGATTTTTCTGACACAAACATTTCTCATGTCTCTCTGGACACATAAAATGTTTTCCCTTCATTCAGGACCAAAGGATGGGTTTGGAGTGGAATAAAAGGAGCTGTTTCTTCCCCCCTTCCTTGTCCTTCCAAAGCCATTCCTCAGGGAGTGGCATCAAGGCTGATTTGGGGATGTTTGGTGACAGTTCCCATCTCTCTCTCCAGCCCTTCTCCATCCCAGTTTTTTAACTGCTTCCCTTTGTTTTCCTTGCATCCAACTTTTTTGAGGAATCAAAGGACCCTCCCTGTCTTCAAACTTTGGGGCTGTGCCTTTGTGCACAAAGTTGATTTCTCTGAAGTAAAAGGAGCATTTTCTCACACACAACCTCCAGTTTTCCACCCAAAAACCCCATTTCACAGGATAGAAGCCTGTGGGAATCTGCTGCCAGCCCCACACATCTTGTGGCCTCCAAACCCAGCATTATTTAAGTAAAATATTAACTTTAGTCAGATTTCTGATTGCAAATTTGAGCAGGAAGCTCCCGTTTCTCCCTCAGATTGGGATAGCCCTGGAGAGGCTGATCTGGGGACACCTGGAATTGTCCCTTGTGCCCTCACAGATCAATGGGAACAAGCCCCACACACACCTCCGGGGGCCATTTACAGGACTGACACTTCCAGGCTGGGTGGGGTTTTAATTAAAGGCTTTTAAAGGTTTATTGGAAGATCCACCTTCACTCCAGGAAGGATCTGTTGGAATGAAAAATCCAGGGTGGATTTGGTTTGTGTGCTCTGGGTCAGAGTTTGGGAATCTGGGAGCTGTTCCCCCATCCTCAACTAGAGGCCAAAATGTTCCTGCACCATAAATCCTCCCTTTATCCATACAACAAAGACATCCAGGACACGGAATTGCAGCTCCTGGTGCTCCTCTCTCATTTTTCCATGACCTCCACGAGCACAAGCAAAGCAGGAGATCCAGTAGAAAACCAATTCCAGCCTGGCAGAGCTCCCAGCTCTTTGTTTTCTTGGGAATTTAACAAATAAATAACAAAAAACCTCATTAAAGAAAAATCCATTTTTCCCATTACTGCTCACTGAGCAAACCAAAATCAGGAGTGAAATTGGCAGCTCCTGAGGAATCCATGTGGAAATAGGGATGGAAACAGAATATTCCTGTGCTGCCTCCACCTGGAATGACCAAACAGCAGCTGGAACTCACCTGGGGCTGCAGGAGCTGCGGGGTCACTGGGCACCCCTCACTCCTGTAGTGGTTTCATGTTCACTGAATTTAGTGTCTGGTCTTTTTTACCTCTGGGAGACAGGATTTAGGAGAAAAAGGCAAAACAGGCCCCAACTTATATGTAAACAGACAGATTTTATTAACACACACTAAGGAGGAAAAAATAAGAAAAGACAAAAACAACAAATGAAATTTCTAAACCAACCCTTTCTTCCACCACAAACTGTTTATTTTTTACAAACAATGCGAAGAGGCAAAACTCAAAACTCCAGGTCAGTTCCACTTATAAAACAGTCTTTTGTTCAGTCTTTGAGAGAGAGAAGTCTCTCCTGTGGTTTGATAACTTTCCACAAGAGAAACAGTCTCCTTCTGGCTTCCAACTCACACAAACACAGCCTGCCCAGGAGATTCTGCAGTTGTGGAACCTCCGATATCACACAGCCTTTCCACAACTACATATGGGCTGTAGACTCACATATTGGGGTGGCACTTTTAAAAATTAGTAACTTCAAAGGCAAAGGATTCTTCATCTCAGGGAACAGACATGTCTTCTCACTTCTTTTGCTGGCACAGGGGGCTTCTTCTCATCTCTTTCTGTTCAAACCTCTCATGGGATCACCAAATCACAATTTCCAATTCAATACTCACTCAGTAAATCACAGATACCTTTGCTCAAAAAATCTACAAATCATCTTCCCAACTCATATTGTACACGATTTAAAGGATTATTCTAGCAGTATTACAGTCTGTTCCCATAACTCATAGGAGATTTTTCAGCCTAGAATGAAGGCAACTTGTCATCTCTTCCACCTAAGAGGTCACTCTTCCTTTATTGACTTTGAGATCTCCATATTGTCCCTTTACATGTCTCCAATTTGGCTGTCTCTCTCACTAAGGAAAAGGTTATGGCTTTGGAAGTTTCATCTGTGCCAAGAAAGAGTTAAATTTGCCCAGGTGTCATGGTTTGAAAGCAAAATGAGTGAGAGGCTCCAAGTCAGAAATACAATTTTATAAGAAGAAGGGTAAAAAATGTAAAATAAAATCAAAGCAGTAATACAAAAGAGCACTGACAGAGTCAGAACACACCCTGAGCAGGGTGGTGGGAACAGTCCAGGTGAGGGGCTCTTCCTGAAGCAGTGATCCCACAGAAAGGTCTGGGAGCTCTGCTCCTCTGGGAATCCAGTGGGTCAGGGCTGCTTGTCCTGTCCCAAATCCCAGATTCTCTCCAGGTGGGAATGCTTGGCTCCTCCCCCTGGGCGGAGCATCTCCCAATGGGATGAGGAGTCGTGCAGTGGGTCCTTGGTGGCCCATTAAACACAGACAGTCCTGCAGTGGGTCCTTGATGGCCCATTAAACAGAGAGAGCTCCTGGAGGGAGTTCCCTGTGAGTCCTGGGCAAGGCATTGATGGGCCATGAGCAGAAGAGCCCAAAGGAGGGGCCTGGGAAAACACTGCCCCACCTGGTTCCAACAGCTCATGGAGATGGGGAGAGAATAAATACTTTGTGCACATCCTACACTACAACCCAGGACACCAGGCCCTCTTCTCTCCAGGCTGTGGCTGACTTCAAGGCTGCAGTGATGGGCGAAGGGGGGAGAGACTCAGCGGAGAGATGGGAGCAGCTCGGGCAGCCAGGATCACAGGGGCCCTCCTGCCCACCCCAGTCTCATGGCAGAGAAAAGGAACATCTCTCCCAGCCCCGGCCGGCTTAGGGGTCAGCTCTAAAGCTCACTTGATGTTAAACTGCAGCCTCCACCCCCACCCCGGCAGCCAAAGAGGGCCCTGAGGCATGGCCAGAGCAGGGCCAGGTCCGCCCCACAGGGGAGGAGAGCAGGGCCTGGCCAGCCCAAGCCTCCCCTCGGGGCTGTGTCACCTTCTCCTCTGGCCAGGAGTAAAAAAGGGCTTAGCTTGGGCACATTTAGCTTTATATGGGTATTACCAAAAGTTGCCTTCAACTGTCTCAGCGGTCAACCCAGCTGCCAATAGAAAGAGCTGCCTCCTGATAGGTCCCTGTCCTTTCCAAAGAATTCTGAGGTCCTGGCAGGGCACAATTCCATATTCCTTTTGAACTAAAAACCAAACTGTATTAACCTATGACACTGTACCAGGGGGGAAGATTTCCTGTGATGCTGCGGCTGCTGAAGCAGGATTGGGCTCCAAGAATTGCTGCAGTGCCTCCCTGGGGAGCGAAGAGCAGCTGTGGATGCTCCCAAGGGGAATCACCAGGATAGGGAGAGCCAAGGACCAACGTGGGGCTTTTGTTTCGTTATTGTAGAGGTTCAAATCCTAGAATGGTTTAGGTTAAAGTCCCAGAATGGTTTGGGTTCAAATCCCAGAATGGTTAGGGTGGGAAGGGACCTCAAAACCCACCCATTCCACCCCTACCGTGGCAGAGACAACTTCCACTGTCCCAGGGAGGTCCAAGCTCTGTCCAGCCTGGCCTTGGACACTGTCAGGGATCCAGGGGCAGCCACAGTTGCTCTGGGAGTTCCATCCCAGCCCCTCCCCACCCTCACAGCCAGGAATTCCTTCCCAAAACCCCACCTAAATCCATCCAGCTGTTTCTCACATGGCTGAATCCCAACTTTATCTGCCCTATTTTCCATGACCAAAACTATCCCAGAGCTCTCCCCATATGGAATGTGAATTATTGAAGCCTCTAAAGAGACCAGAATTTTACAAATTGGGGCAAACCCAAGTGGAGCACAAAGGAGAAAATTCCAAAGAGCTCAAATACTTGATCAAGGGCTGCCTTGTTCATCTCTGGCTCCCAAAAATCATCTCCCACATGGAAAACCCAAGGAAAGCCTCACCAGGGAATCCAAATCCTAATTCAGACCTCAAGAATCATCATTCCCAGGGAGTGGTCACGGCCCCAAGGCTTGGACACCACTCCCAGGCCAGGGTGGGATTGTTGGGGTGTCTGGGCAGTGCCAGGATTAGGAATGGTTGATCCCTGTGGATCCCTCCCAGCGCAGCTCAGCCCCATTCAGTGGAGCTCCTCCCTGAGCTTTGTGGAAAGCACAGACCGACGTCTGAGTTTTCCATGGTTTGACACCAGCCAGACATCCTGAGGGATCCACAAGGATTCCCACGTGTTTTGGGAGGGATCTGCCCTTGGAGAAGGGCTCTCCATGCATCATCCAGGGCACAGGAGGAGGGAAAGGGTTTTATCTCTTATCCATGAGGGCAGGAAAGGGCTGCAAAGGCAAATGAAGGCTGGGAGTGTTGGGAAGGAGACAGAGGCTCCCTGTGGACAACCAGATTCCATCCCTTGGCAGAGGTGAGTTCTGGGACCCTCTGGGAACAAGAAACCCCTGAGCTTTCCCAGGATTCCCAGAGCAGAGGCACGGCTGGGGCATAGAGCAAAATCCTGGGCCAGGTTTGGGATCCCAGCCCCGCTCCCGTGGCCAGGGAGGTTCCAAACATCCCACAGCCAAGGCCACCACAGTGCCACTGGTGACAGCTCTGCCAAGCCCAGCACCAGCAGCCTCAACTCCTCGTCCTCTCCCTCAACCCAGAGCAGCTCCTTAGCCTGGGAGGACCCTACAAAGCCCAGTAGGGCATAAATCCCCTCCTTCCCCTCCCAGGGCATCCCAAATCCCCTGTGTTCCACCTGGAACTGGTGATTCCACCCCAATCCTCTTCCAGATGGGAATTCTCTCCAACCAAGGCCAGCCAGGCCTAAAGAATTCCTGTTAGGACATCACTGAGGGAGGCCTGGTGAGTTGGGAAGTTTAAATGGAGGGGAGTTGTTATCCAGGGCTGTCCAGGATTTGTCCCCTGCCTGTGTCTCCTCCCTCTGCAGGGTCCCCTCAGGTCACAGCAGCTCAGGACCTGCAGGGCTGTGCCTCAGCAGCTACTGTTAATGAATATAATTAGCTTAGCATGTTAATGAGGCTCTGATGGAGGAGTCCTTGCTGGGACTCACTTCCAAGAGCTGATGGGAATCAGGACAATTCCCAAAGAAAGGAGGGGATGCTCTTCCCAAAGTTAAAACCCACTCAAACCCTTCTCCTGGAAATACAAACCCCTGCAGTTCCCATCTCTTCCCAACCCCCAGCACAATTTCCAGGGAAGCAGTAACTGGAATAAGGTGATCCACAGTTTATCCTCTGCTGCTTTTCCCATAAAACACAGCCATTTCTCCTGTGCTCCTGCCGAAATGAGGCCTCATCCTCAGCTCACAGCTCCCTAAAAACCTTTCCCACTTATTTTTTACTGCCTTAAACATTTCCCTCACTTTTCCTTACGTGAGGCCACTAAAAATGCTGGAGAAGCACCCTCAGGGATAATTTCCTCTGCTGAAAAATGTTGGGATGATTTCAGCAGAAGCTGCAGGAGCTCTCCTGCCCCTCAGCTCTACTGGAATATCACCAGGGAATGGTTTGATCCCAAACTCCCTCCAAATGTAATGGACAAGGTCTCCAGCCCTCCAGCCATGGATGGGCTGGACTGCAGCCAGCAGAGGATGGGAGACAAACTGTCCCAGGAGCCACAATTCCAGCTTTTCCTCCAAGGAAACTTCCAGATTAGAAAGGGTGTTCATATGCTTGGGTTGGAAGGGCTTTAAGAATCATCCCAAAATTTGGGATAATTCCCTTGTGGTTCTTACAGTTCGCAGGAAACCCTGAAGGATTCAATAAAGGAACAACATCTTTCCATCTGGGGTTGTCCAAAAAAGTCTGGGAGGGGCCCAGCAGAGATGCTGGGATCCACAGGAATGAATGGTCCTGAGTCATGTCCAGTATTCCTCAGACACTTCCAGGGATGGAGCAACCGGAGCTTCTCTGGGATTTGTACCAGGGCCTGGCCACCCTGTGGGATGGGATGTGAGGGAAACGATCCCAAAGAAGGATGGGACAGCCTGCAGTGGTGGAATTGGCTATAAAAGAGAAGTGGGAGAATCCAAAAGAAGGGTTTTGGGTTCGGTGGGATATTGGAAAGGAATTCTTGGCTGGGAGGTTGGGGAGGGCCTGGGATGGAATTCCCAGAGCAGCTGTGGCTGCTTCTGGATCCCTGGAAGTGTCCCAGGGCAGGTTGGAGCAGCCTGGGATAGTGAGAGGTGTCCCATAGCAGGGGTGGCACTGGGTGGATTTAAGGTACCTCCCAACCCAAATAATTCTGGAATCCCCATTCCCAGGCAAATTCTGTGTTTGAGAATATTCCCTCTGTACCTACAACCACCATCTTCAACTCCCCACACGAGGCCATTCCAACCATCCCTGCAAACACCTTCTAATAAAATAAAAACATAAAACATTTTCATTTCCCTCTAAGAACTCTGAGAAAGCTCATTCCACAAACTTCCCACCCCTTTCTTCTCTTTCTTTTTATTGACGTGGCAGGAATAAAATCCACACTGAGTTGTTTAATTTGTTTATTGTCAAACAAACCCAGAGTTTTTGCTCTTGGATCACTTTTTCCTTCAGGCAGGTTTGCCCCAAGAGGTAAAACCCTGCCAGCAGCTGCCTGGGATGCATTTTTCCAAGACCAAAGGAATATTAAGATGACGGAAGGAGGAATTTCCTTTAAATCAGAGTTGGAGCAGCAAGAGCAGAACCCGGGGTGATGCTCAGAGGCCCCAAACAGAGGAGTTCAAGCAGAACTGAGCTGATTTTAAAGAGTTGCTTCATTTTATCTTTTACTTTATAAAGCAGAAAAAAGCCTCTGCTCCCTTCAAAGGTGCTGCAGAGCAGGGAGAGCCACATTCCCACTTTAATTCCATGAATCCCATGTTCAGACTGCCCCAAGACCCAAAGTTCTGTGCCCAGAACGTGCTATAGAGCAACTTATTCCAGGGAATTCTGCTGCTCCCTATTTCCTAGAATTGTTCAGGCTGGAAAATTCCTTTGAAGTGAAGTTCAACCACCCCCAGCACTGCCAAGGCCACCACTGATCCCTGTCCTCAGGTGCCACATCCACATGGATATTAAATCCCACCAGGAATGGGGACTCCAGCCCTGCCCTGGGCAAGCTTTCCCCATTCTGTGGAGAAATTCTCCCTGGAATCCACCCTAAACCTGGCCTGGGGAGGTTTCCTCTTGTCCTGTCACTTATTCTGGGGGGAAAGAGCCTGATCTGTCCTGGATTTGCCTCCCAAAGTTTTATGGATTTGCTCCCTAGTGGATGCTCAGCACAAACACAGAGTGGGTTTGGGGCAGAGGAATAAATGGAAGGAGCAGAGGGATAAAAGGCAGGAAAAGAGGAGTGAAAAGCAGGAACAGAGGACAATCTGCCTTCCCAGGATGCAGCTGGACCCTTGGGAATGTTTTTCCTTATCCACCAGCTCAGGCTTCCCTCACATCCTCTATCCAGAGCTGCTGAAATTCCGAGCCCAGACCTTGGGGGAATTTATCCAACATTAAATACTGATGGGAAAAACTGCTCCTCCCAACCTGGAGAAAGGATTTTCTTGGCAGTGGGTGATGGATGAGTCCCAGGAACAGGACAGGGCCAGGATCACTCTGCTCTGCAGGTGCCAACAAAATTCTGGGGGTTGGGCAAGAAAGGTCTGAAGAAACAATAAAATTTTCAATTTCCCGAGGCTGATTTCAGTTTTTTGCTTGGGGTGGAGAAGAGAAGGGAGGAAGAGGAGTCTGCAAAAGATTTAAAAGCCAGCCAGGAGTGCCAATCCAGATTTTCCAGGACTCTTTGATAAAGAGCAGAAAGTCTGGAAAAAAAACTCACAGAACCTTCCAGGAGTTTCTGGGGGAATGATTGTGGTTCCAGGGGAAGTGAGTGCCAAGGGCTGAAAATCCAGGAATGACAAAGCAGGGAGAGCTGAGGAGCTGAAAAGAGGCAGAGCTGTGGTTCAGAGGTGAATTCAGCACTGGGAACCTGGACAGGAAATCCAGGGCAGAGTTTGGGGTATCCCTGAATACCCCAAAGCACAGCTCAGCATCCTGGGATTCCCCAGCATCGGGATGGGACGTTGTGTCCACCTGGCAGGATGAGATCTCCTCTGGAGAGTTGGAAGGAGATGGGATCTTCCCTCTGCTGCTGCTCCACTTGGCACAAAGCACCTGAACATCCCTGAGGAATCTTTCCCTGACCCACCTGGGAGCTTCCTCACCAAGGAGAAAGAATTCCAGGATGGATGGGGGTGGAAGGGACCTCAAACCCATCCATTCCCACTCCTGCCATGGGCAGGGACACCTTCCACTGTCCCAGGCTGCTCCAAGCCCTGTCCAGCCTGGCCTTGGACACTTCCAGGGATCCAGGGGCAGCCCCAGCTGCTCTGGGCACCCTGTGCCAGGGCCTGCCCACCCTCCCAGGGAACAATTCCTGCCCAATATCCCATCCAGCCCTGCCCTGGGCAGTGGGAAGCCATTCCCTGTGTCCTGTCCCTCCATGCCTTGTCCCCAGTCCCTCTCCAGCTCTCCTGGAGCCCCCTGAGCTCTCCCTGGAGCTTCCCCTCTCCAGGTGAACACCCCCAGCTCTCCCACCTGTAAATCAGCACCATAGGGAGCAAAGGGATCATGGGTGAGCCTCCCCCAGAGTGGGCTGGGATGGCCGAGGTAGGGAAAGGAAGAAGGAGCATGTCCACATGGGATGAGGCAGGAATGTCCCTCGGGATCACCACAGTCCATTAAACCGCAGCCTCTCAGCAGCACCATCGTCCTGCGCTGTGAGACGCTCCCGGCCATTCCCTCTGACAGACACTCCCGGGAATTCTCCCTGGGGGACACTCCCGACAATTCCCTCTGGGGGATGCTCCCGGGAATTCCCTCTGGGGGATGCTCCCGGCCATTCCCGCTGTCCCCTTATCCCAGGGCCGGGAGAGGCTGGCACCGGGATCCGGCTGCCCTGTCCCGCAGGGAGCTGATCCCGGGCGGAGCAGCCGCTCCCCGTGTCCTGAGGAACCCCCGGTTACATCCCGGCCTTCCCGGCAGGGCAGGACTGACGACGATTGACAGAGAGACATGGACTCCACGGGTTACATGCATGAAACCGTTTACTGATACGCCTGGCTGAGTTTATATACCTTTTCATTATATAACAAGTAATACTGCCAAGTACATTGCTTAAGTCATACTTTGCACTAACTAACACAGGTATGTCCTGTCTTAGTTCTGTGTGCTAAGCACATATTGTACCAAGCACATCATTGTCTCTTACATTCTTTCTCAAACTTCTGCTTTCGGTTGCCAAGGCTTGCAGCCTACCAATGCTGACATGTCCATTTCTGTCATGAGCTGAGCAGTGCTCCCAGCTTGGCTCTCTGGCTGTATCCCCACCCCAGAGGGATCACACCACTGTGATCCTGCTGCTTTCACCTGCATGAAAGCCCATTTAAAGGGTTTGGCTGAGGAAGTGCAGAGGATTGAAGAGATCCTGGGAAAGGTTTTCCCAACTGATGAAAATAAATGTAGGGAAATCAAAGCTCAAACATCCCCTCGTCCTCCAGTGTGCCCAGCTTTCATACTGGATCCATTCTGCGTCTTCTTCCTGCTGGTTTCCATAAAAATTCTCCCTTTTGGGGACAACAGTCTCGTATTGTCCACCTTTGGGTGTCTGTGCCCCACCAGCCCTCTGTGTGAAACGTGTTCATTTCCTGATTGTTCCCTCATCCCAGGGTTTATCTTCACATCCTCACATGGGGCACAAATCCCAGAAATCCAGACTGGGATGGAAGGGACCTTAAAACCCACCCAGTGACACCTTCCCCTGTCCCAGGGTGCTCCAGACTGGCCTTTGGGACACCCCAGCATCAACATCAGCATCAAGAAAGTTCCCACCCCTTTCATCTACGCCGTGATCCCACTCTTCCCATGGCCATCCCTCAATCTCTGCAGTGACATTTCCCAGGGATTTGCACTTAGCCCAGATAAGCGCTTGACTAAAATCAGGATCTATGAACATCTCCAGCCCTTAATTTAGCATTTCCATCAAAAATGTAATTAGGTTTGTCCAGCCTGATTTATTCCTAATAAACCTGAGCTCTGTTCTGCTCCTGGTGCTCAGAGCCATCAATATTTGCCCAGCAAATTTGCTGGGATTTGAACAAAGATTCACAGGAAGTGTTATCCATTATCTAATTAGTAAACAATGCTAATCCAGGAGAGGAGTCAGTGAGCAGTGCCCGGGGTTTGCAGGGAATTAATTCTGCCTCCAATCCCTGCCTCTCCCTCCAGTTCCATGGGAATGCTGGCAGGGATGCTCTGGCTTGGTCACCGAGCCAAGAAAGGATGGAAAATTATGGAAAAATGGGATATCCTGAGGTGGAAGTGACCCACGCGGATCACCCAGTGCCACTCCTGGCCCTGCACAGACACCCAACAATCCCAGCAGGAGCCTTGTCCAAATGTTCCTCGGGTTGGGTTGTGACCATTCCCTGGGATCCTCGTGCCAGAGGCACCTCAGACCAATGTCCCCATGTCCCTATGTCCAGATGTCCCTCTGTCCCCATGTCCCCATGTCCCTCTGTCCTCATGTCCCCTTGTGTCTCCATGTCCCTGTGTCCCTCTGTCCCCATGTCTCCATGGTGCACTGCCTGGGGAAGAGGAGCAGAGGGAGAATGTCCCCAGCTGCCCACCGCAGCTCCTGCCATCCCCTGGGTCTGTTGGTGCTTTGGGGACATCCCGAGCCACCCTCACACCTTGTCCTGCCCACATCCTGCTCCCAGATCCCACCTCCTGCTTGGAGCAGGAGCATTCCTGCTCTTCTCCCTGCTGGATTCCAGCCCCATTTAATCCTTAGTAATTAACACATCCATGGAATTATTAAAGATTTGGGGACACCAAAGAGCCCTGAGTACTTTTTAGGAGAGCACCAGGAAACCAAATTTCCTATGGATCCGTGTCTGTTTTCTTTCCCTTATCCCACACTGGACCTTGATCCCACATCCAGGTTTTCTCCTGCACATCCAGAACTTTCAGGTCCCATCCAGAACACCCAGGTCCCTCCATTTCCTTGGAGGGTCCCTCCATTCTCCTTGGGCCCCTCCTGCTGCAGCAGCAGGTTTCCAGCTCCTTTGGAGATGGTTTTCCTGGGAATTCAGCCCCATGGATGGCTCAAAGGCTTTTGTCCATGCAAACCCTGACTCAATAATAGTTTAAATAAATGTCACCCAGGTCACTGCGTGCTGGGAGAGGAGGTGACACGAGCCAGCTGCCCTCATCACCTCTGCATAGCTCTAATCACACCTTGGAGTATCTCCAGGGAAACACAGGCAGGGATGGCTGGAAATAGAAATCAAGGCAAGGGAGGGCTAAACATTAAGTTTTTGATGGGAATTTGGCATTTCAGCAGGAGGAAAACATGCACAGAAACAGTTAAGAATAAGAATAAGAATAAGAATCCAATAACAAATCCAGGAAAATGTTATGGGTTTTTGGAAGTTATTTTATTTCTTTTTCCAGATCAAATCCCATATTTCCTGGAGAAACCCTCTATCTCCAGCCTGGTGCTGGCCAGAGGCTCCAGACATTCCAGCCTGGGATGGGAAGGAGATGCTGAGCCCAGCCTGGGTCAGGGGTGGCTCCAGATGGAGGGAACAAGGGACAGTCCCAGAGTCAGTCTGGAGGGGCAGCTCCAGGAGTGGGATTACCCCACTGAGGGGCCAGGAGGATCTATCCTGGACACTGAGAGGCTGGAGTGTGTCCAGAGAAGGTGCTGGGAATGGGCTGGAGCCCCAGGAAGGGCTGAGGGAGCAGGGAAAGGGGCTGAGCCTGGAGAAAAGGAGGCTCAGGGGGGACCTTGTGGCTCTGCACAACTCCCTGACAGGAGGGGACAGCCTGGGGGGTCGGGCTCTGCTCCCAGGGAACAGGGACAGGAGGAGAGGGAACGGCCTCAGGCTGGGCCAGGGGAGGCTCAGGTTGGACATCAGCAGGAATTTCTCCATGGAAAGGGTGCTCAGGCCTTGACAGGGGCTGCCCAGGAAGGTTTGGAGTGTCCATCCCTGGAGGTGTCTGAGGAACACCTGGAGGTGGCACTCAGAGCTCTGGGCTGGGGACAAGGTGGGCATCGGGCACAACTTGAACTCCGTAACCTTGGAGGGCTTTTCCAACCTCAGAGATCCTGGGATTCTGTGAGCTGCTCCATAAACGGAACAAAATTCACATATTTTGAGGATCTGCCCCGAAACACCCCCATAACTGCTCCACAGCCCCTTCCTCATCCCCTGGAGCTGGTGCTGGAGGATCTGATCCCTTTTCCCTGTCCCTGCTCCCTTTTTCCTGTTCCCTGTCTGTTTGCCCTGGTCCCTGCTCTCCCCCTCCCATCCCTTCCCACTCCAATGAATTTAAAGGAGCATTTATATCCCGAAGTCCATGTTTACAATTTCTAATGGAGTTCCAATTATGGGCTGGGAAAGCAGCTGGAATTGAGCCTGTCTCCATAATTTATGGGCAGTGCAATCCCAACCCAACGGATCCCTCTCGGGAAAAACAGGAACATTTGTCTCCGGAGCTGCAGCAGCAATTCCTCATGCTAATAGAGTCTGTGATCCAAGGGAAATAATCCTGCCCAGGGACAGCAGCATCCCAAGGGATCCAGAGAGTTGGATCAGAAGGTGGCAGGCTACAAAACTTCTGGGATACACCAGGACTGGAGTGGGAGGACAAGCAGAGACATCCACATCCCACCAGGAGAATGGGGAAGATCCCTGTCCTTCCCATGCTGATAGATCCTTCCTCTTCCCATGTATCCATGGAATATCTGAATTTAGGGATTGGTTCATGCCCCTGTGACATCCCAGTTTTCTCCTGGCTGTCTCTCCAAGAGGAACCAGCCCAGCAGGGACTCAGACATGGGGCCTGGTGGCTTTTAGGACACCCAAAATTCAGATCTCCCCTGGCTGCCTTTTCTGGGCTGGATGAACCCAGGTCTCCCAACTCTTCCTGCAGAGTCCCAGGAGAGGAATCCCAAAGCCAGAAGATGGGAGCAGAAACTTTGTCCTGATGTGTCCCTGCACAAACCAATCCATGGTAATTCCTCTGAGCATTCCTGGGTTGAAGGGACAGTGAATCATCCCAGAATTCTGGAATGGGTTGGAAGGGACCTTAAAGCCCATCCAGTGCCACCCTTGCCATGGACAGGGACACCTTCCATTGTCCCAGGGTGCTCCAAGTTCTGTCCAACCCTGAACAATTCCAGGGATCCAGGGGCAGCCACAGCTGCCCTGGACAACTTGGGCCAGAGCCTTCCCACCTTCCCAGCCAGGAATTCCTTCCCAATATCCCATCTAAACCCACACTGTCTCAATTTGAAGGATATCATTTATATTAACAAGGCTTTTTTGGCTCAATGGGGCCCATGAGGAGCAAGATTCCCAAATAAACCCTCCCCACTGTCCTCCAATCTCTCCCCCTTGGGCTCTGCCAGGCTGTGGAAGAGCAGCAGTGCTGGGACATCATCTCCATCTCCATCTTGATGACCTTGATTTTGCATGACAAGCTGCATATTAATTAATTAAAGAACAAGCCCATTGTTCCCTGGAAAGGGCCATTCTTTTAATCCTGACAGGTAATTACAGCAGCAGAAATGATAAATCTTCCCAGGCACTGTTTGTCTTTAGGAGAGGTTCTAATTATGGAGGTTTTAAGGCTGGAGGGAGCTGAGGGATGTGTCAGTGGATGAAAGAAGGCTCAGGACCACCTGGAGTGCGACTCCCTGACCCAGCCCCATCCCTGCCTCCCTTCCCAGTCGGTGGGAGGAATGCTCTGCTGAAGGAAGCAAGAGGGAAGGGAACAGGCACATAAAATCCACTGGAGAAATTCCTAACAACAGGACCAACCTCTGGAAGTCATTGCCATCATCTGTCACTTGGCAGGGTCTGAGGAGGGATTTCCCTTTTATGGGGATAATGGGAAAATTCATATTTATAGGAAAGAGGGAAAAAGAAAACCGAGATATTCTGTGAGGAGGGGAAATCATAGCCTTGTTTCTCATGCACTGCTGTGCCCTTAAAATATCCCATAGAAATTCCAGCTCTTTCTGGTGTCCTCCAGAGGGAGAGGAAACCTCCAGCTCACTCCAAACTCGCTCAAGCCACCACCAAAGTCTTGGGCAAGGCATGAATTTGGGGCTCTCTTTATCCAGCCAAGGACCTCCACAAAGCTGGAGGACCTCCACCACCCATGGATGGGGACCAGGCCCTGCTGCCCTTACAACCCACATCCCACGGGATCCCAAAATCCCAGGTGATTTTTTAAACTGCCATGGCCAAGTTCTTTCTTGCTTATCACAGCCCCCTGCTCAGCTCTGAGAGGGGATTCACTCTGGGAGGTGACAAATCCAAGTCACCAAAGCCCCAGGATCAGCCAGGAAAGGGCTTTAGCTCCAAGCTGCCCTGGGCAGAGCAGCTCCAATGGGTCCAGGTGATCTTCCGGAGCCAAAGCAGCCACCAACACACAGAAACCATGGACGTGACCAATTAAAGGCTCATTGGCATTTTCTGAGGAATATTTACCTGTCCCATCCCTGGGAGTGTCCAAGGCCAGGTTGGATGGGGCTTGGAGCAACCTGGGACAGTGGAAGGTCTCTTGGTGGGTGGCACTGGATGGGCTTTAAGTTCCCTTCCAACCCAAACAATTCCACGGCTCAAAAACCTGTTTAACATTTCCCCTTCCTGAAAAATATTAAATCCAGAGAGATCCAATTCCCTCTCGTTTTCTCTTCCATATTTGCAATGATCACACAGCAGAAAACAGGATCGTTCCCTCCATGTGCTGCTCCAAGGAGCTTCCACGTTCCAAGTCCATAAGAAGAGCCCACCCTGTATCCAGACAGGAGGTGCTGCAGGATGGAGCAGGAGTTGATGGGATGCAGGAATAGCCCCTGGAAAACATCCAGCCGAGGAGATGATGCTGTCACGATGATGTTCCCATTCCCGGCCTTTCGACTCCAAGCATTCCCCGCCGGGCTGTCGGGATAAGCCAAGGCGAGGAGACATTAGCAGGGCAATTAGCGCTCGCTGGGCTCGGAGTGCTCATTAAGAGTAATCAATCAATCAGAGCTGAGGGGGCATCAAAGCCAGGCCTCCCCCTGCCGGAGGTGACAGCCGGGTCACCCCCCGCCATGGGGCCATTCCTGGTTTTTACAATTAAAAATTGGGATTTGAACACAAGGATTGAGTAGCCTCTGATCAGTCTATGCCAGAGCCTCGAGGGCTCTGGGAAGTGCTGGCACAGGGATCAAGATGCAGCAGCAGCCCAGCTCCATCTGTGCTGTCCAGGAGGGTTTGTCTCATCCTGGAAAAAGCTGGATTTGGCTGTGAGGAAACCCAGTTTTTCCAGGCTGGCAGTGCATGGAATCAGAGAGCCATGGAATGGCTTGGTTGGAAGGGACCTTAAAGATCACCCAGTTCCATGGGCAGGGACACCTTCCAGGGATCCAGGGAGACTCAGACTGATGAGGCCAGTGGGGTCAGATCCTTTGGAGGCCCTTTCCTGGAGGTGTGGCTCAGCCCTGCTGTGGATTCCTGCAGCTCCATTCCCATGGAGGGCTCTTCCCTGGTTACAAATTCTGGATCCTGATTGCTGCTGGATTCGGGGCTCCATACCCCCCTGGAGGCGCTGCCCTCCAGCCCTCCCTGTGCTCTGTGGCACTGCAGGATCCCTTCCTTTTGTATCCACAACTTCCAGACACAGCATTGAGACATCCCAGGAAAACCCCCCGTTCCCTGCAAACCACTGGGAGGGTTTCCACGTGGCCAAGATGAGCCCGTCCTGATGTCCTCTAGGAACATGTCCTGCCCTTAGCTATTGTCCCACCCACGGATGTGCCAAGGGAAGCATCCCTGGATATTTCTCCTGGAGAATATGGATAATCCCCCTGGAGTCACTTCGGTGCTCTTGGAACAGAAACAAAGGATAAATCCAAATTGTGAACCCCGTCAATCCTTACTGTCCCCAAGCACAGGGAGGAGGGATGAGGTGTCACTATCCACAGTGACATTCCCATGAAACCCAGCTGGGGCTGAGCAGGGATGAGCCACCAACCATGGACACCCCTGCCCTGGGCCTTTGTCCCCAGCCTGGGGTGACCACACCAAGATTTGAGGCTTTCAGGGGGTTTTGGTGGCCACTTCACTTGGAGGTGCCATCCCAAGGAGGAGAGGACAGCCGTGCTCCTGTGCAGGGACGTTCCAGGGATAAAAGTGCAGGAGTCTGGAGCTGGTGAGACATTGCCATGGAAACAGGAGCTCAGCACCAGAGCAGCCCTGGAGGAGAAGGTGGAAGGAGCAGAGAGGGATAGGAGAACAGGGGAGATGCTCCAACCTCAGCCAGGCAGGAGGAGGAGGGAGGAAAAGCAGGAAGAGAGGAAACAGAGGAGATGGGAGAGAGAGGAGAGCTCTGCTGGGAATGACAGAGGGACACGGGGCCACCTGCAGCTCCTGTGTGACTCCATGGCTGGGAAAGCCACCAAGAAGTGGCTGTCGCTTACAGAGGTGATGTTCCCATGCTCATCTCCTGCAGAGCAAATCCCAGTAGTGTGTCCAGGGAAGGATGGATTGAGATCCAGGGGCATCCTGGAAGAAGATCAGGCCTGTCCTGGTGTGAGGACACCAACACCAGGCAGACGTATCCAAGGATTTGCGGTCTCCTGGTCCCCACCTTTCTCCTCATCCCAGGGGTGTTCAATCTCCAGACCTTCCCAGCTCCATTCTCATAAATCCTGTGGGAAAGAAGCAGCTCCCAAACCCTCAGGGCTCCACAGGAAATCCCATCTCTTCCTGGAGATGTATTGAACATCTCCCTGTAGGAATCACCTCCATTCTCCACCCACTTCCTCCCAGCCACAACTCCCCCATTGCTCCTTATCCCACTGGATGTTCAGCTCTTCCAGGGATGCACCCACTGGAATAAGAACACCTCCCAGTCTTCTTTCTGAGGAGCTGAACAGCTCAAACTCTGGTTTTTTTCCCATCAGATCCTTTATCCTTTTCCCCCATCCCTAAAAATAGAAAATAAAGGGATTTATTCTCCTTCTTCCCAAACCCTGATCCTTACAAGGTTGTTTTTTTCTCCTCACCTGCACGAAAATTGCTCCCACAGGTGTTTGAGGGCTCAGAAAAGCAACAACTTTATCATTGAAGCAGTGGAGGATTTTAAATCCCTCAATTATCCCCAATTCTGAGTGAATTGAAGAAGCCCAGGAGCAGCAGCTCCATAACAATCAACACCAAAGCAGCTTCCAAGTGTCTCTTTTATGTGGTTTTGTCCATGATCATGGCAGGGAGATAAATTCCAGAATTTATTCCCTCTAATCTAGGCAGGCAGCAATTGATGGGTTTTTAGGAGGGTGAAAATGGCCGTGGGATGTTCCAATGCTTATGGGCCACTAAACTTGATTTATAGGAAATTATCACTACCAATGGGAAGGGTCCAGGGAGCTTAATATGATTTGCATTGATGAGATTAATATCAATTAACAGCTGTCAGGTTTGTGGAGCGCAGCTGAGGCCTGATTCCCACCGTTTCCAGCCCCTGAGTCCCACCGGCTCCAGCCCTGGCAGGTGAAGGGGATTTTGCTCTGCAGATGTTTGATCTCAAACCCCACAAATCCTGAGGGGTTTGATTGTTTTTTTCTGGTCCTGGCCGGAGAAATCCCAGCTGTGCTCGTGCTTCCCTCATTTTAGGTGATGTAATTCCAGGGATGGACACGGATTCCATGGGGTGAGGCAGGGCAGTCTCGAGATGTGTCTGATCTGCTCCGAGCCCGGAGGAAGGGGCAGAAGGGACTTTGTAGCTCGCGATCCTGGTGGTGTTTCAGTGCCCTCTTGTGCCCAAATTTACGGAGGGGCTGAGCCCGGAATGCGTCTCCTCGGTGGTTTTGGGAAAAGGGAAGAAACTTTTCCATTGGGACCAACGCAACCTTTAAACACTCTGGGCCATGAAAGGTCCCCCATGGCTGGGAGGGAAGGGGGGACTTGGGGTGACTCCCAGTGACCATCGGGGTGTGGGAGGAAGCATCAGGGCTGGAATTGGTGCCCGGAGACCCAGCTCCCCTGGGTGCAGCTTCCTGGCACGGGGTGCCCAGGATTTGGGGCTTTAGGTGGTAACTGGAGGTTCTGCTGCTACTTCTTTTTCCTTCAGAACCTCTTGGCTCAGCTGGAAAATCCATCCCAGTTCTGTTCCACGGTACCAAACATCACCCACCCTCCAAGCCCTGCCTTTGTCCCCTGGCCCAGGGGATGGAGGGGACAGGGAGGGGCTGTCCCCATCCTCCAGGCAACACAACTCGTCCCGAGCCCAGCACATATGGATGGAATCTGGGAGGTTCCAGAGCCACCCTGGAAGCTTCCAGTGCCCAGGGACAGCCCTGTGGGGAGAAGACAAACTCAAAGGGATTCAGGAGATGAATTCCCAACTTCCCTTTGACTCTCCCTGACAGGAAAACGTGTCCCTGTGTCCTGTCCCTCCATCCAAAGCCCCTCTCCAGGTTTCAGCTCAAGCTGTGGAGGCCTGAAATGTCAATGGGCACCACAAAGCCACTTGTCCCACTGGGAGGAGACACTAACCCTGGAAATGTCACCCCTTCAGAAGGGAAAACCAGGGGTTTGTCCATGGATTCATGGAGAGGTCTTGGAAGCAATGGGGAGATCGATGGCCAAGATCTCAGTGTGCAATGTCCCTCCCACACAAACTTCTCCACTGGTCAGGACCCAGAGCCATCTCCAGCCCGTTATCCCCCAAAACCTACTTCTGATGCTTTCCTGGGAGCCCCTGGATCCTGGGAAGGGGCTCAGCTCATGGGGAGACATCCAAGGCTTGCACCTATCCAGTTGCTCCAAGAAATAAAGGCTGACATAGAACCTATAGAGCCCAGACTGTGTTGGTGGTTCCATAGTGTCCCTCAATCCCCCCTCTGGAGCACAGCTTTGTTTGGAATCTCTGCAGCTTCCCTGGCTCAGGGCTCCAGGCCCTTCCTTGGCAGGATCAGGGCATCAGCAAACAGTCATGATCCTGCTGCTTTCCTCCTTCACCAGCTGGGACAGTTTTCCACCCCCAGGAGTGTTTTTGTGGAATGTCCCACTTCCATCCCCAAGGTACAGAGTGACCACAAGCATGGACTTGGAATGACCTGAAAAAGGGAAATTTAAATGAAAAATATGCACAGGATGCTCCTGGTTTTCCATGCAGAGGGGAAGATTCCCTGGTCCCTGCAGACAGGCAGGACAAGCACCTTCCCAGGGAAGCACCGAGCCGAGCCTACGCTAATTAAAAGGGTCTGGTTAATTGAGTTTCAGCCTAATGATAGAGAATAGGGCAGAGTAATCACCTTTAACCACCACAGAAATGATCCTTAAATCAGCATCCTCTGGGTTTATCCTGAGCTGGCACCTGCTGGATGCTGGGGAAGTTCCTCATTTCCAGAGGAATCTCAGCAAAGCCATTGCTGTGGTCTCCATGTCTTGGAAAATGTCCCAGGAGGAGGAGACTGAAACCAGCACCTGAGCAAGGGGAGAGGATGGACCCTGGTGTTCCTGGGAGCTCCAGAGGCTGGAGGGAGGGAAAATGGGAAGGAGGCTTTTTCCAAAGTGCCTGCTGACCCCTGGCAGTGGAGTGGAGCAGGGAGGTGCTGCAGGCAGCACAGCAACTGCAAAGATGCCCCTGCTGAGGCCTGGGAATACTCCCAGAGGTGTTTTCCTGCTGGGAAAATGGAACTATGG
This sequence comes from Sterrhoptilus dennistouni, assembly GCA_013397095.1. NCBI lineage: Eukaryota > Metazoa > Chordata > Aves > Passeriformes > Zosteropidae > Sterrhoptilus > Sterrhoptilus dennistouni. The sequence goes on from VWZU01007433.1 coordinate 185,836, forward strand.
TTCTTCGGGAACTTTGCCCCAGGCAGGGGAATCTCCTGCGGGCAGCAGCACTTTGAGATGGAGCAGTTCCCACTCCAGCACGGGGAGGAAAACTGAGGAGAGAGGGAAAAAGCAGCTTCCTGAAGGTCATTCAGCCATGCAGGGATGGGATGTCCTGGGAGTGTCCCCAAGCCCCAGGACCTTCCATGAGGTCAGATAAGACAACAGGAATGACAACAGAGCTGGAAAAGCAATAAAGCCCTAATCCTCACAGTCCCTGCCTGATTTCCCTGGAATCTCACCCCTTCTGCATCCCAGAAGGATGGCTGGGACCTGCCTGGAGAGAGAGAAATCAGGCTCAGCTCAGGCCTTGTCCTTGCCCACCTGGTTTCCAGTTTATTTTGCTTTGGAAGCTTTACTTACATTTCAGTAGAAGCAAAAAAATGATGAGGAGAGGCTTCTCCAGTTTGGCTTTTTTTTCCCTTACCTGCGAGTGGGAAAAGGAGCTCTGGATGCCAGAAACTGGGTTTCCTGTGGGAAAGGGAAGCAGTGCCCAGCACAGCTCTCTCTGGAGGACACAGGAAAATCATCACAGTGACTGAAGAGCAGAGTCCTGCAGGGAGTGAACCCTTGTCCTCATTGCTGTCCCACGGAGCCACCAGGAAGGAGACTGGGACAAATCCCATTGAGGGCTTGAGCCCTGTAAGGGAAAAAGGAGCATTTTCCAACCTTTAATACACAGGAGTTCTGCTCAGGGGAAAGTCTGCAGTGACACCCATGATGTGAGGAGCCTCAGCTGGGATCTTGTGGTGAAGCCACTGCAGGGGAACGTCACTGTCGCTTTTCCTGCCCATCCTGAGGCCTTCACTGGACAGACAGGGACAGACTGCCCCCAAAGCCTGGAAACTTCCCCAAAACCATGGGGAAACCTGCTGGGATGAGTGAGAGACAGCAACTACACCTGCAATGAGGGTGTGATGCCAGCCTGGGGATGGACTCAGCAGGTGAGCAATTCCCGGGCTCGGAGTGGGCCTTGAGCATCTCTGAGTGCCCTGTGGCAGCACCCAGAAATTCCAGCCTTTCCCGGGATTTCACTGACGGTCAGCAGCGGCTCAAATCGCCCCGGGACAGAGTTTCACTGCGTTTGTTGAGGTGTCAGCCCTTCCGAAGGGTTTTAGTGATGGTTCGAGCCCGCTGCGGGAGCGTCCAGGTGTGGGTGAAGAGCAGGAGGGTCTGCAACACAGCCCTAAACCCCCATTCCATGCAGGCCCGGGACCGCCCTGCCAGGACTGAGGAATGTAACGGGAATTTGGGGGATTTCGGGGCTTTTGCTCCGTCCCGACCTCGGCGAGCGGCCCTGCAGCGCCCCCTGGCGGCCGCTCTGCGGAACAGCCGCGACCCCCGGGAAGGCCGAGACCCCTGAGAACAGCGAGACCCCCGGGACAGCCGGGACCACCACCGGCATCCCTGAGAACAGCGAGACCCCTGAAACACCAGAGACCCCCGGTACTCCAGAACTAACGGGACCGTCGAGACCGCTGCGACCCCCGCCATCATCGGGACCCCCGGGACCTCCGGGCTCCCCAAGACTCCCGCAACCGCCGCGCCCCCCACAGCCGTACCTCTTCCGTCTGTGATTCCCCCGGCTCCTCACACCCACACCCGAGTTGTGCCCGTCCCCCCGTGTCCCCCGTGCCCCACACCTGCACACACGTGTGTGCAAACATTTCAGGTGCCAACACACGAGTCCTCACCCCGTTAGGTGTGCAAACACCCCCACACACCTGTGTCACTTACACAGGTCAAACACACCCAGGTCATAAACACCCGTGTCACACACACCCGTGTCACTCACACACCCATGTCACACACACCCCTGTATCAATGCACACGCGCACACCTGCACACCCTCTAGAGCTCGTG